>CM020181.1:33853392-33870748 GCA_009805545.1 Oryza longistaminata
CGACAGCGGCAACAGCAGCGGCGGCGGCGGCTCGTACTCGCCTCACTCCCTCCCGGGCACGCGCGTATGGGAAAGGGGAAGAGGAACGAAGGAGCTAGAGCCGTGCCGAGCTCCCTCCTCTCCCGCCGGCGAGCTAGAAGGGCGGCGGACGGCTAGGCGAGCTCTACCGGAGAGCGCGCGTGCGTCGCTCCCTCCTCTCCCGTCGGCGCCGCTCCCTGTGCGTCAGCCATCCGTGTGTGGTCCGTGCGAGGCACCGCGCGCTCCGGGCGTGCAGGCTTCCGCGCGCCTCCTTCCTCGCTCCCGTCGCCCTCCCTTCGACTGGTAAGTGATTCGCTCTGCTCCCTGTGCGTGCGTGGCTTTGAGTTCGAGGTGGCGAATTTGAGTTAACTTCGGAGCTCTTGAACTTTTGAAATTGGTTCGGATTCTGCGTGCCTTGTTCTTAATCGAGTGTTGTTTCGATGTGCGCGTGTGTTTCTAGAAGTTCGGTGGATTGGAGGAAGGGAATTGGTTTGAACTTTGAACTAACTTGGAGTTCCTCGGTTGGATTTGAGCATCTGTGATGAAGCAGTGGAGAATCGCCTCATGAATTGCTTGTTTGTGTTTGCATTGCGGTGATTTGAGCCTTGCTGCTGTGATTTCAGTTTGGTTATTAGGCGATCGCAACATAATCCAGTGAAGCAGTTCTGGTGCTGCTGTTTGAATCCTGCCGCCGCCGCACCGCCCGCCGTGCTGGACGCCGCCCGGCGCGAGGAGGGAGCAGAGAGATGGAGAGAGCCGGAGAGAGGAGGAAGAAGAGGATTGGATCTGGTCATTTGAGAATGACATGTGGGGCCCACGTGGGCCCCACCATATTTTTTTAAGCTGACATGTGGGACCCACCATTTTTAAATTATTTTTTCTATGGCTGACATGTGGGCCCACGATTTTTATTATTATTCAGATATATAATTGCCACGTCAGCGCTACATCAATGCCACGTGGGACGGAGAACTAGTCAAACAAGCCACGCAGGCGCCACGTCAGCCAAAACCGCCTTCAAAACCGCCGAGGGACCTCGTTTGCCCGGTTTTCGGAAGTTGAGGGACGGGTCATACCCGGTTTTGCGGTTAAGGGACGAAAATCGGACTGGACGACAAATAGAGGGACCCAAAGTGAACTTATTCCAACATTTGTTTGAGGAAGCTTCACCTGATGACGCTTATTATCAGTTTATCACCGTACAGTTTATCCGCAGAAATAATAATTTATAGGTAAATTTTTTATACAAGTGTTCTTAACCATTTAAAATCAATCTAAAAAATAAATTTTATGAAAATTAGTTTTAAAATTCAAATTTTAGCGCACCTTATAAGAGAATGAACAGCTTTTAGGGGACACATGTACATGAAAAGTCGATTCGCAACTAGTTAAACTACAAAATTTATAAGACATAAATAAAGAGAAAAGATGCAACCCTCTTTGTCTAAATTATATACAATATAAACATTTCTTGGAAATTGATTCCAACGCACAGGAATGCTTTTAGGTGGGGAATACAACACTAGACTTGTTCAGGTCATCAGTGACGGGTTCAATCTGTCATATCTAACGGGTATAACTCTCATGACTAAACTCATCTCTAGCATGTGAAGGCTTGTCATTGATATGGGACACCTTTGACATGCTACAAATGGTAATTCGTCAGAGGTGATCTTTATCCCTTTGACCGATGGCATTGCAAACTATTAATGGTGTAGATTATCAGTGAAAACAAAAAAATATATATATTTCATTCTAGCTCATTGCAGTTGCATTCATCTCACAAATTCACAAATCACCAAAAATCATCACAATCACACATCTGGGCATATCCAAACACACATTCACATCCAAACACACATCTGGGCATCACGAAATCAACACCAAAAGCATCACGAAATCAATGAGAATAGAACATAAGGTGTCGCAACAAAAAAAAAAGTGTTGAAGTAGTGTTTGTCACCGTTGCCTAGCTCAACGCCGGAGGAGGGAGTCAACGTCGATGGTGCTGAGGCGGTCGTCGACGCTTGAGCGGATCTAGAGGAGGCGGCGGCCAGCGACCTTGGGGCAAGGATAAACGAGGCGGCAGGCGATGCATGGAGCGTCTAGATCCGATGGTCCCTAACCACCTGGAGACTGTATCCGGTGCCAAGGAACTCGGGGTGGCCACGCCAACCTTGGGCGATGGGCAAAGAAGGTAGCGGACGGAGCTCGGGGCGAACGAGACGAGTAGATGACTAGCGGCGGGCGAAGGAGACATCGACGGTCATGGAGGGTGGATCCGGTGGGCGATAGTCATGGGAAGGAGGCCACGGCGGTTGGCGGTCGGTGGAAGGGACGATGGCTGGCGATCGGGTGGGAGGGGTGGGCGGGATTGTGGAGAAAGAAAGAAGAGAGTGGATGAAGGGAGGAGAAGGGGTAAGTAGGCTAGCGGCCCCAAAGTGGGGTGGGGGATTTCTTTTTTTTTTACTAGAAAAAATGCTCGTGCGTTGCAACGGGTAAAACCATTTTTGGATCGCTGAACATTTTACTTTTTGGTTTTGGACCAAAAGTTCATTCCTTCCTTACTATTGAATCTCAGCCGAGCCCGCTACTTCACTCTATTTGGCCTGCCTCTTGACCCAACTCACAAGTGGAGCTGTAGGTCTAACTCGCATAGTCGACTGCCATCTTTAACCTCCGGAAGACAATCTCGTATACGTACATGCCAAAACTGATCCTCTAAATCTGGTCGAAGAAAAAAACGAATGAAAAAAACCCGGAAAAAAGGCGATGAAAAAAAGTAAAAAAAAGCGGACGGAAAAAGAAGCGAAAAAAGACGAAAAAAAACAGCGAAAAGATAGATGGACGACAAACAGAAAAAAGAAAAAGGAAGAAAAAAGGACAGAAAGAAAGAAAAAATAATAGACGGATAAAAAAAAGAAAGCGAATAGAAAGAAAGGAAAAAACGAAAGGAGAAAAAAAAGAGGGAAAATGCGAAAAAAAAGACGGAGGAAATTTTTTTACAGAAGCCTTAAGTATTTTTTTAATTATATAGGTATAGTAGAAAAATGCCCGTGCGTTGCAACGGGTAAATATTTTTTTCAGTGATATATTAAGAGCTAAGTAATAAATTGAAATGTTAGGATCACTATTTATACACTATAATTGAAAAAGTTAATAAAAATCTTAACATCGGGATCGCTATAGATTATAATTAAAAAAAGTTAATGAAAATATTTCATGGGTTTTTGGCCGAAAGCCTTCCTTCCTTTTCAGCTTAGGCTAGTCCGCTACCTCCCTCCATTTGGTCTGCTTCTCTTCGACCCTACCATCTTCAACTTCCCGAATATGACTACCATCTTCAACCTCCCGAAGATAATCCCGTGCAAAATTGGTTGAGGGTTTTTATCCACTCGATCTACTCTTTCCGTTTTCCCCAAAATCAGAGTTTATATATCAGATTCAAATTCATCTTTAAACGTATTTAAATTCAAATTCAGATTTCCATAAATCAAGTTTACACATATAAAGTTTATACACCTAAAGGTGCTCATAGGGGTAGGGTATGCGTGTGTGCGTTCATAGGGGTGAGTGTGCGCACGTTGTGAGCGCCTGCGTTTGTACTGTGTTTCTAAAAAAAAAGTTTATACATCTAAAGTTTGTAGACCTAAAATTTATAACTCAAAAGTTTATATATCAGATTCAAATTCATCTTTAATTGTATTTGAATTCAAATTCAAATTTGAATCGGTATATAAACTTTTGACCTATAAAAGATGTGTAAACCCTATATGTATAAACTTTGGATATATAAACTTAAAAAAACTATATGTGAAAAAAAGAAAAAATGGTGAAAAAAAACGATTGCCTGGGACAATCAATCGCTTGTTAGCGATCCCCCGTGATATAGATCCAACTCGCATAGTCGATTGCCATCTTCAACCACCAAAAGATAATCTCGTGTCTGTACATGCCAAAATCGATCTCTCGTTAAATTCGGTCGAAGCAAAAAGCGGATGAAAAAACCTGGAAAAAAGGCGACGAAAAAAAGTTTTGAAAAACGTGGACAGAAAAAGAAGCGAAAAAAGACGGATAAAATAACAGCGAAAAAGATAGATGGACGACAAACAGAAAATAAGAAAAAGAGAAAAAGGGCGAAAAAAGGACAGAAAGAAAGAAAAAAATAGACGGATAAAAAAAAGCGAACAGAAAGAAATGAAAAAACAAACGGAGAAAAAAAAGAAAAATGGAAAAAAAAAGGAAAAACGGCAAAAAAAAAGACGAATGAAATTTAGAAAAGTGCACTGTACAGAGACCCACCTGTCAGTATTTTTTTTTTATCTCTCGTTCTCTGCTCCTTCCTCCTTCCGCTCTTCTTTCTTCTTTCAGGGAGCCGAGAGGAGGGACTCAGGGAGAGGGGAGGGCGAGCAGGGCGACGGCGCCCCTGTAGCCGGGAGGCGGCGACGTCGGAGGCAAAACGTGTTCCCGCTCGCTGCGTATCCGGGGAAGGTGGCGGCAAACAGTGAAATTGAGGGAGAAGTTGGGAACACGGTCGGCAAAAGCTCGGTCCCGAGGAGAGAGAGGAGGCTCCGGTGTGGTTCAAGGTGGCGGCGGACGGAGGGGGAAAGTAGAGAAATGGGTTCTTCTCAGCGAGGCGGAGCTGGTGGTGAGAGGGAATAGGAAGGGAAGCTCCGGTTGAGGAGATCGGCTAGTGATGGTAGATTGGCCGACAGCCTGACCGCTACCATACGTGCGCGCGACAGACTCGGGAGAGCCGGACCAAAAAAACAGAATCGGACTGTAACGACGTACGAAAAGTAGGCAAAAACATCTTAAACTTTTATAATAAAAACTAGAAAAATGTCCGTGCGTTACAACGGGTAAAGTCTATTTTAATCTTATTGTTGTTATATTGTTTAGTCAAGAGTTTGCTTGGATATATATATTTTTAGAAAATGATGAGCTGTAGTTAGGAGTCCGATCGTATCAAGTTAGTATGCAAGTTTTTTTTAAACGGATTTCTTATATGATTTCTTCTGTATTACCAAAAGTGAACGATCTTAAAAACCGACTCAAATACGGATATGTATTTTCAAAAGCAAATGAACTTAAAAACCCGATTCATACACGGATGACGTACCAAAATACCGGTAAAAATGTCTTTAATTTTTATAATAGTAGAGATAATAGTAGAGATTTAAGTGTAGGCAATTTATAGGAAAGAGAAACAATTTTATCTGAGGAGGATTAGAATCATTAATCGGCAAGTACCAGGAAATAGCACCAACCAATAGTAGTGTGGCATGTATCGATGCCAATCCGTGCACCTATGTGAATACGTGACCAAGTCACAGCCGTCCAATCGATTAAATGCAACAGCAATCAGTCGGAGTATTCAACTTGATACCGACTTGCGTTGACTACGTACGAAATTTTGCTGGCAAAAACATCTTTAATTTTTATAATAGATAAAGATAAAGAAATCACCACAGATGGTATAAGAATTGAATACGTCTGAGATGAGGTATCTCACCTGTGATGGGTACAAACTCAACACCTGTCACAAGAAAGAGGTCATCAATGATGAGGGCTCGTTAGAGCGTGATGTGTCAGGTCCTTATATAAATCTGTCACAAATGAGTTCTTACTGTGATAGGGCATTTTCTTGTGCCTCATCTACAACACTATTTACTTTAATCCCTCAAAGATGATATTATCCATGACGATACATTTTGATCCGTCATAGGTAGGCCATCACAGATGGGCTGATATGTGTAAACAATTAAAAAGAATAAAAGTTGAACACTAATGCATCTGAAAAGAACTTTCTACGCTCATCATTAATATTTTCTAAACAACCTAAAGATAACACTTTTACTATGGATTCATTGCATGCCATTTGTTTTTTTATTTAAGAGATCACAGGGGTATGCCTTTGTTTGTTTCTGATTAAGATACATATTTTATCTTGGTTTTCATTAACGTGCTTTTCAAACTGCTAAACGACATATTTTTTTAGAAACTTCAAAATTTCAGATAAATCAAAATTTTAAGTTTGAAATAATTAAAATACCATCAATCAATCATGGTTTTTCCGTTTTGCGTGCTTGTACTCGATCTTCATCTTAACTGAACTCAAACGGGGCTTCTCTTAAAAGTTATTCCCTTATATCAAAATAAGTTAACAAAATAAATTAACCTAGTACTCTCTCCGTTTCACAATGTAAGTCATTCTAGCATTTCCCATATTCATATTGATGTTAATGAATATAGACATATATATCTATCTAGATTCATTAACATCAATAGTTTCACAATGTAAGTCATTCTAGCATTTCCCATATTCATATTGATGTTAATGAATATAGACATATATATCTATCTAGATTCATTAACATCAATATGAATGTGGGAAATTGTAGAATGACTTACATTGTGAAACGGAGGAAGTACATCCTTGAGCTACAAATCTGAACAGATTCATAATATTACAAATCTAGACATACTATTTAGATTTGTAGTAGTCAGATCCCGTACTAGGGTCTTGTTTGCGAAGTTTAAGATTTTGAGAACTCTGTTGGTTGGTAGCCAGCTTTTGAAAATACGGAGAAGCTGAGTTTTCTAGTTTTTGACTTGTAGTTCATTTTATAGACTCCTAAACTACATGTTCTCATTCTCATAATCTTAGATACTACCTCCGTCCCAAAATAAGTGCAGTTTTGCACTATTCACGTTCAACGTTTGACCGTCCGTCTTATTTGAAAAATTTATGAAAAAATTAAAAACATTTAGTCACACATAAAGTACTATTTATATTTTATCATCTAATAGTAATAAAAATACTAATCATAAAAAAATTTCAAATAAGACGGACGGTCAAACGTTGAACATGAACAGTGCGAAACTGCACTTATTTTAGGACGGAGGGAGTAGCAATCTAGACTTTTTAAGAGAGCCAAAGATTCTATAAGATGCTGAAGCTGCTCCCTCAAATAGGGTTTAGACGGATCTGCTAGAAATTTGTCGACTGATTTTTACAAAAAAAATCTGTCGTTTTCTCGTTCGTTGGATTACTTAGATATGACGTTACGATTCGTGCATTTGTTTGCTCTCTGTATATGTAGAGTAGTTAAACTCCTCACGTTTCACACGGCAATCATTAAAGCTCTGCCTCCATCTCAGTGATATGTACTCTGGACTTCTGGAGCATTGTAATCTCTACTTAATCCACCGTGATGATTTTTCGCTGCCTAACAAGCCAATACTTGAGTGGCTAGACGACTATACACAGAGAATCAGAGATAACACCAAAAGAGAAAATTACAGTATAATTTTGGTGTAACTACAAAAGTTATAATGTAGTTACATTATAGTTACATGTTAGTTACATTGTAAATATAGTGTAGTTACAATGTAACTTTGAGTAGATTTGTTTGTAATTTTTATTTTCAATTTTCAAATGGCAAATAAATTAGTTATGTTTTCCAGTAAGCTTGTTTGACATAGTAATTTGCAAGTTAATGGTTTTTATGATTAAGATCTGGTGGCTGAACACCGTTATAACTGGTGCGAGACTGTCATCCATTGCTACCAGAATTTTTTATTAGCAGCTTGCTTCTGGATTTTCTTTCATCATTAGCCAATGAGATGCAATTACGGGTATGTTATTAAAGATAAAATTACATTACACAGTAGAAGAGTCCTTACTTTTTGTTTACTTCTCATGTTACAATACCTTTGTAGTGGAAATTACAATAGCTTATCCTTCACAATTAAACATATATGTCTAGACAAATGATCATAGCCATTAATTATAGCTTGGTATGACCAGATGGATGACCAGATTTATTTACTTCTTTACCAAAACACAGGAATTTCCAGGTAGTACGTAATTAGTATATTTAGATAGATTTGATGTACATATGCTACAAGCATATGCTTATGTCTTATTGTCGCATAAGATGTTATGGCAATCTGATATTTTGCTAAAAGCTTCTATGACCTCACCTATTTCTATTGGTTATTCATGGTTCCAGATGCTGGTAAGTCCACAGCTGGAGGCCAGATATTGTTCTTAAGTGGGCAAGTGGATGACAGGACAATCCAGAAGTATGAAAAAGAAGCAAAGGACAAAAGTCGAGAGAGCTGGTAATTAGTTCCCTCGTTTAATGTCTCATAGAATCTTGTTTTGTAAGTTAGATTTAAATCAAATAAAGAAGAAAACAGTTAACACATTTCTGTAGTAGAGACTATTTGTATGCCACTTGACCAAATATGTTCCTGCTGCTCAGAAACTTTAGTGAAACCAAAGTGAGTCCATTAAAAATAACCTTACTTTAGAGCAATCTCCCCAGCCGTGTACAGGAGGTCTTGGTGAATTTATCCCTTTCTATTTTCCATCCCTTCTTTCATCCACAGATTCTTTCTGTATAAGGTCCATATGCACATTGACTTTGCTCTAGATAAATGGGCAGGCTAAAGCTTTGTTGTAACTGACATGTTTAATTTGTTTTATGTTCTGCATAGATTTGAATTTGCAATTTCCTCTTTGGTTTGCATTTTGGTTGATGCTTTTCACTCAGCTTAAAGGTTCTAAAATGTGGTAGGGTATGGGGTTTTCTGTGGTTAACCCATCTTTGTAGTGCTTATTATGGCATAATTGGCAGCTTATGTGGTTAAAGAGTTACCCCCTCTGGTCACAAAAACTTCTTGTTTTAGGCATTGACATGGTCTTTGAAAGGAAACATTGACTACTTTGAAAGGAAACATTGACTACTTATCCCTCTGTCCCAAAATATAAACATTTCTTGTCCAGATCCATAGCCAGAAGTTTCTATATTTTGGGACGGAGGGAGTATATTACGATATTTATAAAAAACTCAACAATATTTTAACCTCATGAGAACATTTTCCATAACAAACTTACACATGACTTTATACAATTCACCGAAATATGTAAAAAGATATACATGTTTAAAGTTTGACTTTGGACATATCCAAAATGACATGTTTATTATTGTTATTGTTATCACATGTTGATTGCACCTTTTAGACCTTTCTAACGCTTATACGGCACAAATGATTTTGATTACATTTTTGGGCATGAAAGTGATACTTTTATCACATGTTGGTGAGATTCTCATTCATATACATGAATACCACAGGTACATGGCATACATTATGGATACAAATGAGGAAGAACGGGCAAAGGTATCATCCTTGGGAATATGCTCTAGCCATCCTTATGTTTTTCATTTATGGCAAAAATATGTTGCTTCCTACATTAGGCTTTGTACGCTTGGAACTCGGGTGAAAATTCTTAGTAAGGATTATTCTGCAAACCGTCTAATTAGTGGCAGGAATGGGATGGATATTGTATCCACTATCCAGACTAGAGATGTTCAACATATATGCTAATAAAATATTCAAGATGTCTAATCCAACTTTAGTGGTGGAATCCATGTCCATCCATATCCATGACATAAACAATCTACAGTCAATTGGATATCAATTTGTAGTTAATGACAAAGAGCTTCTTGACTTGTTCCCAATAGAAAAGTGGAGCCTCAGTGCTGCATTACATACTTTGGAGCTGATGGGCAGCACAGGAGTTCACTGTTTTCATTGATAACTTCTGTCAACGATGTAACCATGCTGCTGGCATGAACCCTTTCTTTAACTGCTGTTGTAACAAGTCGACAGCAACAGGATGTACCTATAGGGAAATGGAACCTAAGGTTTGTTCTAGTTCCAGTACTGATGATCCTTGATGGCCACTCCCACATCCTGTTTCGACTGTGATGAGCATGTGATATCTTGAGATTACTTGTGTGGTTATCTCTCTACTGCCTTCAAGTGTTTGCTGCCATCTGCTTGCTTATATTCTGACGGTTGGGTTTGGATTATTGGGTAACATCATTGCACCTGTTTTTCTTGGATCATTGGATAGACCAGTAATTTGAACCATGCAAATCAATGGTCATGGCCTGCTTCATGATCATTGGATAGACCAGTAATATGAACCACTAACCAAGTCATTACACCTTATTACAAGACATGCTACTTTCTGATGATTATTTGATCCATTTTATAATGGTTTCTGTGTTCTTTTATATAATGTTGTATTCAATATATTTCTGACATACAGGGCCACAAAAGTTATGTTCCAAACATGATAAGCGGTGCATCTCAAGCAGACATTGGTGTTCTTGTAAGCAGTGGCGCAATCTTTCGAAATCATATTTACCATCTTTTCTGCTGGGATATAATATGAATGTATCATTGTTTCCCTCAGGTGATATCTGCTCGGAAAGGTGAATTTGAAACTGGGTATGAAAGAGGCGGGCAGACTCGCGAACATGTGCTTCTGGCAAAAACTTTGGGTGTTTTTAAGTTGGTTGTGGTCATAAATAAGATGGATGAATCTACTGTTGGCTGGTCGAAAGAACGGTATATACATTGATAACAAATCCACTGAGAAGAATTTGTTCCTCTTAAATAAGCATGTTGGGTAAAGAAAAATCATTATTTCACTTATGTGGTTTCAGATATGATGAAATAGAAGGAAAAATGGTTCCTTTTCTTAAATCATCAGGGTACAATGTTAAGAAAGGTATATAATTATGAATGGGATCATCTTTCACTCTTTTCTGTATGCATTAATTTTAGGTTGGAGATATCTCTTCACAAAATCTGTTCATTTTTCTCAATTTAATTTGAAATTTCTATTCTATTATGAAAGAAGTTAGTGGTGGTCATGAGTCTACCATCCACGGTCCGCGCTGCACCTATGCTTTATTAATCCAAGAATCTTCTCTGAAAAGTTATGTCTTTGCGCATGTCATTTGTAATAGAATTATTTAGTGATTGATGTTCAAATGAAAAATATATACATTTTCCAAGTTTAGAATCTATGGAACACATTGTAGACATTGAAGCGCATGGGTATTTGGCTAGTTTTGTAGAAAAATCAAAAGATCAAATAGGATGGGGTATTAGACAGTTCTGTTGTGGTTTGTTTCATTGCTTGTTAATCTTTGATGCCTTAGCTTATCACAAAGTTGAAGCTTCACATCTTCTTTTTCTAAGCATGGTAAGACATCTTTCATCTACATGGAATATTATT
The DNA here is from genome assembly GCA_009805545.1 of Oryza longistaminata. Lineage (NCBI taxonomy): Eukaryota > Viridiplantae > Streptophyta > Magnoliopsida > Poales > Poaceae > Oryza > Oryza longistaminata. The sequence goes on from CM020181.1 coordinate 33,864,518, forward strand.
CTTTATTGTTACCTATTATGCCATCTGCAAAAAGTTTAGTAAGTAACATTCCATAGTTTTCCTTGCCATTATTTGGTGACTTCCTGGTTTAGATTGTTTAGCTTTGTGATTGTTCCTAATTTAGCCCTAATTATACTAAAAATGCTGGGAGTTTATTCACGAAGCACTATTTTTGGATACATTTGGAGTATATGATATGCTTTTTATGATGTTTCCTGTGTCCTGCAAATGTTACATATAATAATCAAAAGAAACTCATATGTTTTCTTTGTCCAAACAAAATAAGCTTTTTGATATTCGTGTGGTTACTAGTTAGAGATTGGCTTTTGGGTGTTGACATAGCGTCATATATTATATCCAGCACTTGTTGAATGGAGCCCTTGCTCAACTGAGTGTGGTAATAACAATGATGTGATGATATGTGGTTATGATAATGATGGAATTATCCACAATACATTATTTTTACCTTGCTTTTTCTGGCATTCTTTTCAGATGTCCACTTCTTGCCAATCTCTGGTCTTTTGGGGACTAATATGAAGACAAGAATGGATAAAAGCAATTGTAGCTGGTGGAGTGGTCCATGTCTTTTCGAAGTTCTAGATTGCATTCAAGTCCCTTTACGAGATCCAAAAGGTCCAGTAAGGTTAGACGATCAGGTTTCTTAGCTTGTCAAGTACAATTTAAATGGACTAAGAAAACCCCTGTTCATGTCATGTGGTACTTACCAAACCTTGGTTTCATAAGATGAAATGGCATTTCTTTAGGAGAAAAACTTTTATTTCCTTTCTGTTCAGATTGCATTTTCGTACTTGAATAATTATGATGGATAGTTTAACTAATAACAGTAAGGCACATATATATGCAGGATGCCAATCATTGATAAATACAAAGACATGGGCACAGTGGTCATGGGAAAAATTGAATCAGGAACTATCTCGGAGGGTGATAACATGTTGGTTATGCCAAACAAGGTAACATCTTTTATTGTTGATGTTTTCAAGTAGCAAGTGCATCAGCTTTTGCTGGAATTATAAATCTGATCTTGGTGCACATTCTATTTTGCTGACAGGCCAACGTGAAAGTCATTAGTGTACACTGTGATGAAGATAGAGTGAGAAGTGCTGCACCTGGTGAGAATGTCCGAGTCAAACTGTCAGGAATTGAAGAGGATGACATCACTGCTGGTTTTGTGCTATCAAGCATTAGTAAGTGTCTTTTCCAAGTAGTCGGGAGCAGCAAGATAATTACTTTGTTGGTGCTGCTTTCTTTAGTACTCTCCTTGATAAGTGGTACTGATTCTGGCTGAACTTTTTGCATTCTGAACACTTGATTATATATTCCTCTAGTTAAAAGTGATGCATTTATGTTCTAGGATATATCACTATTTTTGCAAGTTGAAAGGGATCCTGTCTATCTGTGCTCTATTTGTCTTTGAATTCTTTTGTTTGTTTGATACTTTGATGATGCCTTTTTGTTTGTTTCCTGAAGCAGAAAAGTAGAGAAAATTCTTCATTCATTTTACCATTTATTTTATTCTTACTAAGTTTTTACCATGGAAGATTGGAGTGTCTAGATTTTAAGCACATGGAAAATTTTCAAAAATTTTAGTCACAATTCTCACCTCTTAGATATAATCCACTGGTTGTTATCAATACCTACTTATGGAAACAAAATCTGTTTCTACTAAAAGATTGACAAAATTACATAAACCACCCCATAACCTATTTTGTCGCAAAAGATCACCCATCAAATATTGTGAGGCCAAAATTACCCAAATGCTTAAGTCGGACTCACCACAAACCACACTACCTAGCTTGGCTTAGTTGATATGGTCCGCCGGGATTCAAGTGAAAAATGGACCGAATCAGTTACTCACGTGTCAGGGAGAGGGCGAGGGCAGAGTGGTTTTTCCAACACAATGGGTTATGCGATGGAATCTCAAAACAGGGTGACAATTATAATGATTTATGCAATTTCTCCTAAAAGATTAAACAATAAACTATTCTAACCTATAAAAAGAATTACAAAACTGCATGAGATAAACTTATAACTAATAAAAACTTACTAAATTACATGAAAAAAAATGTTTGAACTTAGATAAAAATAAAACTCTACCAAATACCTTACATGACAGTTTCATAGTATTGTAGCCTAAGGCTGCTTTCATTTGAAGCACCGTGAGAAAAAATAGTGCATCGTTTTTCGCGTGCGCACATATTTTCTCAATCTTCTACTTTCCCCTTCCTTTAGTGTTTTTAGAAGGAGTAATTCTACAGCTCCTGAGAAGGTACCAAGATGTACAAAAATTTAGTGCAAAATTTACCAAATTTACAATAGAAAAAGTGGTACCTCATGGTACATCCTCAAGGACCGTAAAATTGCTCTTTAGAAGTAGCTAGGCTTATGCCTTTTCATGGTTTTGAACGGTTGATCTTGTGCTTAAAATTTCCTCTCTCTTAAAAAGAAGAGTAAAATTCACAAAACTACATGTTTTATTGTCCAACTTGTAGAAAAATGTACATATTTTAACACTTATCACTTAACTACATATATTTTAGTATTGAAGTTTCACAAAACTATACTATCAACGAACGAATCCACCTGCAAGACGACGTGATTGTTTATCTACATATATTTACAATGCGGACGTGGCATCGTGAATGTTCGACCTCGGATGAAGCACTCAAGTTCGCATCCTAGGTGAAACAACCACACATCATCTCGCGGGTGGATCCATTCTCTAATAGTGTAGTTTTATGAAACTTTAATACCAAAATATATGTAGTTAAGTGTTAAGTGTTAAAATATGTGTAATTTTCTACAACTTGAACCACTGAAAATGTAGTCATGTGAAATTTACTTAAAAAAGGTTCTGCATGAAAAAAAAAAGAAGAGGTTCTACACGATTTGTGTGCGGTTAACGTGCGATTACCGCGGTAATCGTCCTACCGCAGGGTGCAGTAACCCCGGTCAAAACGAATGGGAAACCCTGCCCTTAAGAACCCGGGGTCTTCAGTACAACCCAGCACCGGCGATTGAACAGGTCCAGAATCCAGAATGGTGCGATTGATTGCTCCCGGTGCGTGGGACGCGCCAACACACAAACTGGAAAAAAACCCAAATAAGTGGCTACGAGCGAGCGTCTCCAAAACGAACCAAGTACTAGCGACTAAACGAAACTTTTTGCTCCCGCGACTCCCGACTCGGCTCTCCCGGGCACCGCGGGACGGAAACTTTAGCCGCGTTCCGACGACCCCAGTGAACCAGAGCTGTGATTTAGACTGTTTTCAAGCTAGTCCCTGACTTAATTTTTCAACATATATATACACCCTGCATGCATTCATACATGGTTTACATTTACGGAGTTGAGCCCGAGCAAATCTAATACATTGGGTACATTAATTTACTACTAAAATTTTACTCACACGAAAGGTACATGCTCATTACTCACACGATGAATTTTATATATACTAATATATACAGCTAGCTAAGCTTTGCATCCATGGAGATATATAAATCCTGAGTACTGTACATGGCTATTGACTTTCTGCAAAAAAAAAAAAAAAGAAAGTTGATCTAGAGGCAGAGCTAAACAAGCACACACACACTAATGCTTCCATCTGCATACTCACCATGGTCCATATATGCACTTTGCTGTACCAGAGCTAGGAGTAGTAGGTGTGTGCGCATGCATGCATATATACAGCACTGATATGAACACACGAGACAGGCACTGCAGCAGCTCAAGCATGCTCCTACAAGAGCCTAGCTAGAGGCAATTGGGCAAGTTGTAGTGTGTGGCATGCATGCACCACTGCACCAGAGCAATGTAAAGTTCAATTCGACCGATTTTCTCTTTACACAGGTTCATGTGTTAGAACGTAGATTGGTAGGTATATATATATATATATATATATAAATATATATATATACACACACTCCATCTGTTCCATTTTAAGCGCAACTATAAGTTTTTTTTCCAATTTAATTGTTCATTTTATTTAATTTTTTTTAAAAAACATAAATCACACATAAATATATTATATGTTTACCATCTAAATAAAAATACTAATCATAAAAAATTAAATAAGACAACGATTATAGTTGGACATAAATCTCATGCATGTACCTTAATAGGACGGAGAGGGAGTACTCCGCAAAAATGTTTTTTTTATAACTTCGGAGAATCATGATGAAATTGATTGATCAGTACTCAGTACTCTAGTATATGGGTACTATGTATCCGGACACACAGACTACAGATTTTTTTTTATTTCTATCTATTATAAAAAAAGTGTATATGCTATGTCTAAATAATACGAAGCAATTTTTTCTAGCAGGAGGAAATAGCTGGAAACTATTTCAACGCTTTAGCTACGTACTCTCAAATCTCAATACAATTTATTCCCTACTTCACAAATTTTAATACAATGATTACTCTGAAAATAAAATTTTAGGATAATAAGAGGGAGCTAAAAATAAATTTAATATGGGACGAAGAGGATAGCCAGTGATCATAATACTTATACGACTACAGTGCATGCACGCCAACATACAGCTAGCTTACTTGCACACATCTCCTGATCTCTAGATCTCTCTCTCTCTCTGTGAAAATTGCCCAACATACTATACTCTGAAGAAGTAGGAGTAGCTTTTCATAATTTTCTTTTGAGGAGGCAGAAGGCATTTTGCAGAGGGTGACAGAAGACAAAACAAGAGCAGAGAGGGAGTGAGGAATTGAAGGGCAGGAAGAAGAGCCTTGAATGAAGGCAGGTGAGGTTGAGCAGGTCTCTCCCAGAAAATGCCGATCGTTGCGTTGTGCAGGACATGATATTCAATGCTAGATATACAATATCTCCTCCCTGCATTCATGGTCTCATACCAAACCAAAGCACCTAGCTTTATCCTATCCCTTTTTGTCTCTCTAGCTGACTACTTCTATGAGTACGAGCTAACAGTACCACTAAGCATGTGTGTGCCCATGGTAGCATTCACTGTTTAACTCCTTCTGTTTGTCCATAGTCCATAACCAACAATGATATTATGAATATTATTATGGACAAAGAGAGTACTTGTGTGTGTATCTGATCACTGTCGTTTATCCATAATTTGATCGAGGTCATGAGTATATACCCAGAGAGGGAACAAAATTGTACTTCCCCCATTCTATTTTAAGTGCATATGATGATTTCGTATTAACGTTTGACCATCGTATCATATTTGAAAAAATGTAAGAAACTTTTTTTAAAAAAGTCACTCACAAAGTACTATTCAGTTTATTATCTAATAAAACAATATAAAGATATTCAGTTTATATCTAATAAAAACTAATATAAAAGAATTTCAAATAAGATGATAGATCAAACGTTAGAAAAAAACCTACGATTACACCTAAAATAGAACGGAGAGAGAAAAAAAAAAAGAACGGAGAGAGCAATGCAGGACTAGTCCTGTAGTCCACTACCACTGTGAATATATCATGCATTCAGTAAATGTGAATTCACACGACTATCAATATCAGCTGACAGAGCGCGTCAGTGTCAGACACTCACTACGATGATGTTTGGTCGGCTGTCACAGAGCTGCCTCAATGCCTCGACGACGCTATATCCCCTGTTATATCCTGAAAGTGTTTTCGATACTCGAAGAGATATCCTAGCTCGTTTCTTATGGCATTAGCAATGCGCCACTCGAAAATATCGGACCTCACTTGCCACGTAGACAAAAAAAAAACATTATAAGCTACATGTCTCACAGTACAGACCACTTGTGATGGGTCCCACTAGTATCAACTTTTTTACTTTTTCATCTCCTCTCTCTTTTACTTTCCCACCAGCGCTCACGAGAGAAGCAGGCGCTGCTCCTCCTTTTCTTTCCCACCGCGAGCGGAGCTGCGGCGGTTGCATCGACCGGCGTGACGGTGGTGCCGAGCGGAGCGGCGGCGGCGGACTCTCTCTCCTCTCGTTGCAGCCGGAGAAACCAGCTAAGCAGCGGCGGCCGGCGAAGTAGTCCCATCGGTGGCGACACCAGGCGGCCCGAGTGGCGACGAAGGCGGCGGACGGGGTGGCCTTGGGGCGGCACGAATCGAGGCTGGGCGTGGCCAGAGAGCTCCTGCGGCGTGGATCGAGGCTGGGGTGGCCGGCGAGCTCCCGGCAGCAGGCCTCAACGTGGGCGTGGATGGTTGGCGACCACATCGGGCGCCCGAGTGGCGGGCGAGGCGGCGGGCGGCGT
>CM020181.1:33870773-33887359 GCA_009805545.1 Oryza longistaminata
GAGCGACCGGTTCCAGCTGCTACACGCGAGCAACAAGTTGAAGCAGAGAGTACGGTTCAGAGTGCCCGAATGTCCGATTACACTGTGGACCTGGTCACCTGGACTTCATCTCTTGGCCGGGGCCGCTGACGGCACGTACAGCCGGTGGGCGACCCACCCACCGGTGGCGCGGCTGGAGCAACTGGCGAGGATTACAAGATTCAGGGCCAGTTTAGTTCCCTAAAATTTTTTCCCAAAAACATCACATCGAATCTTTAGATACATGCATGAAGTATTAAATATAGATAAAAAGAAAAACTAATTGCACAGTTATGGGGGAAATCGCGAGACGAATCTTTTAAGCCTAATTAGTCGTGATTAGCCATAAGTGTTAACCCACATGTGCTAATGATGGCTTAATTAGTATCAAAAGATTCGTCTCGCGGTTTCCAGGCGAGTTCTGAAATTAGTTTTTTCATCCGTGTCCGAAACCCCTTCCGACATCCGGTCAAACGTTCGATGTGACACCCAAATATTTCTTTTCCCCAACTAAACACACCCTCAGTGGATCTCCTGAGAAATGAACACACTGACAGATAACTTGGCAAAATCCGCAAGGCAATTTCCAGCCATGCTCAGTTGTTCTAAAATTTCCCCATGTATATCAAAAGTTTGGCTGTCCTGTTAAAAAAGGACTTGTTATTATTCCCAAGGGAGATGTAATCATAGCTCATCATGCATTGTTTTCTAGACATTTTGCTCTATAAATAAAATTTGCATGAGTTCTAATGGTGTGTTTGGTTAGGTGGATGGGGGTTTTACTGGGGTGTTTGGTTGGGACGCAGATTCAGTGATATTCCCCGTGACATTCTCGGTGACATTGAGTCACTGACATGTGGGACCCATATGTGCCTGGACCACACCGTCAGTGACTCAATGTCACCGAGAATGTCACGGGGAATGTCACCGAATCCCATCCGTTTGGGTGGAGGGCAGGTAGTGGCGAGGTCTAGGAAGAGATAGCAGGAGAGTTTAAATAAACTAGATAAAGCTACGGCCCATTTTTCATGTTTCCATCTACATATAGCAAAAATATTTAGTGGGGTTCCCATGGTATTTGCGCCAGTAATGGAGGCTCAAGAACCCGCTTCCCCAAGCTAGATCCGCCTCTGAGGGCAGGGTGGATGGGATGACCCAGAAAAGAGAATATTTCTTAATGCTGGATGAAGGGATCCGGTTATTTTGAGCGGATGAAGCCATCCACCTTCTTTAGAATGTTGATTAGTGAGTTGATTAGAATATGATTGATGATATTAGCATGTTTTGCTATTAATTAGTAATTAGAATGGTAAGATTAGTTTGACAAGTGTTAATTCCTGCCGGTAAGTGTAAACTAAGTAATAATATGCCATTAAGATATATAGTTAGTTTAGTTAATTAATCTCATCCCATCCACCCTCCCTTCAACCAAATAAAAAGTTGCCTTATCCCATCTATATACCAAACACAAAACTTTGAATATTCCCATCCTTAAAATACATGGATGGACATGTCCCATCCAACCTTGCTTTTCAACCAAACGGACCCTAAAGGAACCTTTGCTCCATGCTTTTTTATCTGCCTGAGAACGTTGTATATGAGGACTCAGGTGGTGTTTGGATCCGGGACTAAATTTTAGTCTTTTCATACCGAATGTTTGGATACTAATTAGAAGTATTAAATGTAGACTAATGATAAAACCCATTCCATAACCATGGACTAATTCGCGAGACCAACTATTGAGCCTAACTAATTCATGATTAGCCTATGTGATGCTACAGTAAACCAGTGCTAATTATGGATTAATTAGGCTTAAAAAATTTGTCTCGCGAATTAGCTCTCATTTATGCAATTAGTTTTATTATTAGTCTATATTTAATACTTCTAATTAGTGTCAAACATCCGATATGAAAAAGACTAAAATTTAGTTACTGGATCAAAACACACCTTAGCTTTGGCGATGTCTCTGCTGAACTCTATTCAGCAAAATGATCATTTTATCTGTTACTCCCTATGTTTAATATTATAAGTCGTTTAACTTTTTCGTAGTTAAACTTTAAAGTTTGTTAAGTTGTAGAAAAATTAGTAAAATTCCAATACATAATAAAGTTTGTATCAAAATACTCCATATTCGATCTTAAATTTAATGAGACCAATTTGGTGTCATAGGTATTACTATATTTTTCTTGATCAAACATATAAAACTTTAACTAAGAAAAAGTTAAACGACTTATATATGAAATGAAGGAGTATTTATTTCATGCTTGGCGCACAAAATCATGTGTTTTAGAGATTACTGGACAGACACCTGTATTGTATAGCAGTACAGGTTTATAACGAGCAATTATTCAGTTGCTAACGGGGTAATCTCTCTCCCTTTTTTTTTCACTACAGATCGAGACTCCTTGTTACGTCTTGATATCGGAAAATAACAACCTTTTGATTAAAAAAATCACCTCGAAAATGCATATAAAACAGGCTAATTGTAAAAGATTAAAATATTTTACTTACCATAATCCTAAAATAACAAATAATTTAAAACGGAGGAGGTACACAAGAGAATGAAAGGATTGCCTTAAAATTGCAAAGCGGTTAATTGTATCCATTCATCCCTACAGTTTGGTCAGTTCATGGGTATAAAATGTTTGGTTTCAGATATTTCATACTCGTTAACTATCGAAACTGGTCAAAATATTTAATGTTTTGATAGTTCACAGGTATATATAAAATATCTGTTTCATTGTTGAGGAGCATTTTTAATAAATCCGACTAGTTCGAAGTGTAGTACAGATGATAGGGCATGTGGCCGTTGTGCCCTCCTCCCCGTGAGCGGCGGCGGCGCTCTCCCCTACCGCAACCGCATGGGGTAGCGCCCTTCCTACCGCGAGCGGCGGTGGTGGCGGTGCTCTCCTGCCGCTTCTCACGAGTGGATCCGGCGGCGTTGGCGACTTCCCGCGGGCGAATCATGCGGTGACGAAGATTTAAGATAAAATTGTGTTTTTTTTATTATTTTCTCGTTCCTTTTCTCTTTCGATGGATTGTCCGATTGGATTTTGTATCTATCTTTGAATTTGTATTTTATCCACCTTATGCGATGTGTTACTCGTGCGTGTGAACGGAGGTCATCGTTGGATCAAACTTACAGGCCAAAAATTGATGTGACGAACGAAAAATTGTGTTAACGCAAAAATTTGTAAGATTATTTAGTGGATTCGGTTAAGGAAAAAGCACAATCAGCCGATGGAAAGCTTATCCAGAAGAATCCGAGTTCAGGAAGGAATCATGAAGATTATGCCGTGGTAGTTTAATTCTATCTATTAATTACATAGGATTCAGTAAATTTCTTTTATCTTTAGAAAGTTTTATCTAGTATCCGATTAGTACTTGTATATTTTCTTTTGTATTTAGGAACATGTGTCGTGTCTAATATGGACTACCATGGGGTATAAATATATACAATATATACGGGGTCTTTATGATCTATCTCTCGATCAATACAACTACTCCCGGCACATCGTCACCCTCTTTTCCAATGTATTTATGTATTACCTGGCGAAACTTATATAGCACCTAAAGGGGCTGCATCGACTTCGATCTCTGGTGAAGGGGTAAGCTCAACGTTCCGTTGGCCCTGGTAAATATATCGGCTACATGGTGTTGTTCAAGGCTACATCGCTTCGATCTCTTGGATCGCTCTGGTTCGGTATATATATTTGGCTACCTAATATTTCAATTCTATTTTAATTGCACTGTGTTTAGAGACGCATCGGTCTAGTTGGGACTATCTCGATTAGGCTTGATCTTCTGTCTTAACCGATATATCTCTACAATCATAATGTTGTTTAAAAAGATTTTGTTATATCCATCACATTAGATAAATGTATCGGCTCATTGAGTATTAAATTATTATATACAATCTTGTGTTGCATCGATTAGGTTCGACCTACTTAGATTGTTGTTAATGATCAAAGTCTTGTCAAGCCGATATATTCATGCTAATGTTTCATCGGAGTGTTTCCGATCTTATATGATGAGTTAAATTTATTTTTGATGGTTTTATTGTCTTAGTTAAATTTAAGACATGACTATTCTAAAAAATAATCAAAGGCTTGATGGTTTACATCTTATGCTTTCTTCCATACTTAGTACTGTATCAATTGGGTTGACCTGCTAAGTCGTACTTGGAATTATAAGAACTAACTTGCACTTTAGTTGCCAATAAAGTTAGCATCAAGGTTTCAACCGATGAGTTGTTCTCAATATTGCATCGGCTTATAAGGATTATATACGAGTTGATTTTAGCTGATTGTTTCATTATTTCGTTATATCATCGTGGACTGATTGGATTATTTGTTCAAGTTCTTTCATTGCTTTTGGAATATACATTGGACATATAGCCGATTATCTAAAGCCTTATCGACATCGGTTAAGTATCACTACATCGGCTTGTTAACCGATAGGTTATTTGATCATCACTATTTCTATATTGTCGTTGCAGGATATAAATTGACTGCCACGCTCGTATGTTATCAAAGTTTAAAATCTACACTGGAGTAAGCATATCTTTTATGCCTTTGTGTTTTCACATCAACAAGTTGTAAATTTCTAAATTTCTTAAGTAGTTAAGATTTTTCATTGCTCGAGAGTGCACGGTCTTTAACTTGGGCCTCGCCGGTGCGATGCCACAGAGACGGAAACTTAGCCGCGTCATGACGACCCGACACGAACCACCGAATCCAACGGATGGACACCCGTTCCACGCGTCTACTCAGCCAGGAAAACTCCCCGATCCCATCCCAAGCGGAACCAAACCGTTCATGGCGATGCTTATAAATGAGCGCCTCCACAGCTCCTCTGCCACTTCACAAAGCAACTCATCAACAGCGAACAATTCGAGCGAGCAGAGCAGAGCAAGTAGTCTCCATCCCTGTCCGCCGATAAAAAAAAAAAAGAAAGACATGAACATTAGGGAAGGAGAAGAGGCGAGACTTCAAACCCACATCGTCTAAACCACCACGTTGTGGAGCTAACTAGAAGGCCCCTGGGTGTTTTCTGCCTGTCCGCCGATCCACCATGGCGTTCATCTGGCCGGGGCCGCCGGGAGCGCAGCCGGTGGGCGACCTACGGGTGGCGCAGCTGCGCTGCTCGTCGCCGGCAACGGGCTGATCTCTCGCCGTCCTCCTACCTCAGCAGCTGCCCCTGCGACGGCGGCGGCCGGTGCTTCTTCCAGGACGGCGTGGCGGAGCAGATGTGCTTCGACCTGGCCAACCTCGTCACCGCCGTGCTCGGGCTGGCCCTCCTCGTCGGAGACATGGCATTCTCGACGGCGGTGCCCGGCGGCGGCCGGTCGACGCAGTCGCAGGCCTGGCCACCGTCGCTAGGTGGCTCGTCGGGCTCGCCAAGGTCGCCACGGTTGGAACCTTCCAGCATTGGATCAATGCCTTTTACCTTTGCCTCAAAACGTGGTCCATCACGTCTTATTTATCCACCCCGTCTTTGCATGATAACCCTGTCCTCGTCTTTGCATAACTCTTTGTCGTGCTGTTTGTGATGTGATTAGGCTCAAATTGTTCATTTTTGAACATTAATTTATGTTCAAACTATGAGGAAATTGATTATATTTTGTATACGAAATGGATTAATGTTCTTTACAACGTTGGTTATATTTATTTTAACCATGTTGTATATGTTCACCCCTTTCCTGGGGGGGTTTTGTTTAATTTTTTTTGTGGCCTTGGGGGCGGCGCGAATCGAGGTTGGGCGTGGCCGGCGAGCTCCCGGCGGCGTGGATCGAGGCTGGGGTGGCCGGCGAGCTCCCGGCGGCAGGCCTCAACGGCGGCGTGGATGGTTGGCGATGGAGAGGAGGAGGATGACAAGCTTGGCAGTGGAAGAGGATGATGGCGACAAGGCGTGGAGCTCCGGATCCGGCCATCTTCCGTCGCGGGCTCCTCGTTTCGCCATCGGCTTCAGTCAACGGGATTCTTCCTCGTCGGCGCAACTCCCTCTCCCTCCTCCCCCTTCCTGGATTGTACACGTGACCAGTCCAGCTCTGCACTGCACCAGTCGTTCCTCGCACGCTTGTCGACCCGCCCTGACACATTCTGATGAAGAACGCGGAGCTCAAGTTTTCTCCGCAGACCTGGTTTGGTCACGCGCTAAGCCTAGCTGGAGGCGAATCTCCGACGTGTCAAAGAGTTGGCTGAATGACACGTTGGAGCACCGTGAAAGCCCTTACAAGTTATCTAAATAGTTATAAAATATTTTAAAAACAAAAATTGATAAAATAGACTACTAATATGGAATATATATCACTTCACAAATATATGCAAGTTCAAATTTAACTTTTACAAGTTATAAAAAAATATAACTGCACCTTAACTTTTTTATTTAATTTGTTCTTTTTTGTCTTGTAAAAATTGAATTTAGTTCTGTATGCTTGTGGAGTGTTATATTTTATATTAATATATGTTAATAATTTTATTTGAACTTTTCGATGATTATTTAAACAACACACAATAAACGATAAAATATTTTCAAGAGAGGTGGAAATCCATCTTGAGTATGTATGAATGTACGTAGTATACCCATAATAGCAATATACTACTCCTCCCGAAAAGGACAAACCATATATATCTGGTTCGTACTCCCTCCGTTCTTAGAAAAACCCAGTCCAGAATTTTCTGGGACGAAAAAAGTAACTAGGATTAGTCTTTTTTTTTTTTATGGAGGGGGGTAAATATTTTTTTTTTGAGAGTTTTGACCTGGAGGCGTGAGGAGGACAAGATGCCCCATCATATTTCATCCATCTCCACTCCTCGATCGCACGTACGAATTCGCAGCTCGGCGCTGATGAGGCGCCCATCTCGAGGGCCTGCACATACCCACGTTGCGTCAAATCAGGAGAGCGCAGGTACGGCTGTGATTTGACAGGGTTATGATAGATGAGTGAATTCACGTCGCCTGTGGTTATGATAGTTGAGGAAATAAAAAATTTTGGGTGTCGCATCGGACGTTTGATCGGATGTCGGAAGGGGTTTTTGGACACGAATAAAAAAACTAATTTCATAACTCGTCTGGAAACCGCGAGACAAATCTTTTGAGCCTAATTAACCCGTCATTAACACATGTGGGTTACTGTAGCACTTACAGCTAATCATGGACTAATTAGACTCAAAAGATTCGTCTCGCGATTTCCTCCCTAACAGTGTAATTAGTTTTTTCATTTATCTACATCTAATGCTTCATGCATGTGTCCAAAGATTCGATGTGATGTTTTTAGGAAAAATTTTTGGAGAACTAAACGGGGCCATAATCCGACGTGTGCATCGGAGTTCGTGCGCGGGCAAGCCATCTGGATATGTCGTGATTGGAGAGCCCGCTCTATACAAAATAGGAAGAGTAAATTTCAAATCATCGCTACCTCTGTTTTAAAATATAAGAGATTTCGGGTGGATGTGACATATCCTAATGCTATAAGTACTGTTTGGATGGGACTAAAATTTTTCAGTCTCTGTCACATCGGATGTTTGACACTAATTAAAAGTATTAAACGTAGACTAATGACAAAAACCCATTCCATAACCTTGGACTAATTTGCGAGACGAATATATTGAGCCTAATTAATTCATGATTAGCCTATGTGATGCTACAGTAAACATGTGCTAATTATGGATTAATTAGGCTTAAAAAAATTGTCTCACGCGAATTAGCTCTCATTTATGTAATTAGTTTTGTAAGTAGTCTATGTTTAGTACTCCAAATCAGTGTGCAAATATCCGATGTGATAGGGACTAAAGTTTAGTCTCTGGATCCAAACACCCCCTATAAATCTGGACAGGAAGCTTGCCAGATTCATAGTCCTAGGATATGTCACATCCACCTAAAATACCTTATATTTTGAGATGGAGGGAGTATATATTTAAGATGTATCACAAAACTATATAAATTTAACACAAGATTTATCAGAAAATTATAGATGTGGGACCAACTATCATAAAACTATAGATTTAATACTAGAGTCATCATGAAACTATATATTTTACAGTTTAAATCCCCACCATTACTTTATTAGAGTTATAAATGTTGTAGTTTTGTATTTAACATGATATGATACAAAACATGTAGTTTTGTGATAATTTTTTTAGTAAACGTAGTTTGGTGATCTTCTACCTTAAATATCTAATTTGATTATAGATCTATAGTTTTGTGATACACCTTTTTAAATATATAGTTTTGTGATAGTTTGATCAAAGTATATTTAGCTTTGTGAACTTTACTCAAATACAAAGTATGGAGTTAATTATAGAAGATAAAAGGTGCTCTTGGGAGCAATCCTTGTACTTCTTCCCTCCTATAATAAATTAATTTTTAGTCCTTTCTATTTATCCAAAATAAGTTTAACTTTAAGTAATCATTACTTTGGAATTTGTAAAAGTATAGTATAAATATATCGGGAGTAGATAAATAGATGAATAATTGTGTTGAGATTTGATAAAATGGGGGATAATATAGTCTTTTAGGTTTTGTATGGATATGTGTAGGACGAGAAAATGAACTTATTTTGGGATGGATGTAGTAGTATATTTTACAGTAAATTTCCAAACTATTACAAAGTTACATATTTGTATCACATAACTATAAATTTGATGCCAAATTTATCACAAAACTACAAATTTAAGGTATCGTATCACATACTATAGATTTAGTGATGAAGTACGTTATCAAAGAACTAGATATTTTAGAGTTTATATCTATATCATAATGAGATTATAAAAGTTATAGCTTTGTCATAAAACTGATGTTTAAATCTATAGTTTTATGATATACGTTACATGAAATATGTAAATTTAGGAAAAATATGATGTTAAATATATAGTTTTGTGATACATGTTATTACATATGTAGTTTTGTGATATATTGATCAAAATATCTATATCATATATCTTTTAAATCCTTTCTCCATTTCCAAATAGCACCATTTTAACTTTAAGTCTTAACAATATTTAAATGGAAAGCTTACGACGAACCAAAGACGACTCAAGCTTAGAGTGGAACACACCTGAGAATATAATGTTTTCAGTATTAGTTCATAAGATTTTCTCTTTAAAAAAGATAAATTGTTAAAGTTTATACATGAATGGTAAAAGAAAGAGAGTACTCACATAAAGTACTACTCCCTCTGTACCAAAATATAAACATTTTTAACTATGAATCTGGATAACTGTGTTCAGATTTATAGCTAAAAATTGTTATATTATGGGACAGAGGTAGTAGTCATATAGAACCGTTCAAAGACACGAAAATGTACTTCCTGGACCAAACACGCATAATTTTAAGCCTTCATGCATGAATCTGTCCAGATCGTAGAGGACAGTACTAAAAAAAAAGTGTGTTTGAGAGGCGCATTGTGCGCGCATTGATTATACAGTGGCAGCGCAAGAGAGGCAAGAGTATGCTGAATCGCTGATCAATGGATGCATGCACGAGGTCAGTCTCCCAGGCTTTGCACCATGAATGATGATATTCCCATATTCCCATTTGCACATATATATTTGACCGTTTCCTCGTTGGAGCTTGCTCTCCTGCACAACAGTGTGCGCATTGTGTTGCAACACCGGCTGTTTTCTTTCGTCCTTTCGCAGGGATCAGTACTTGTGTTGGACAGGAAGAAGGGGGAGACAGATGGGAAATGCTAGAATGACTTACATTGTGAAACGGATAAAGTATTTTCTAACGTAGGGCTGCGCCCCTTCGCTGCGCGCCTTTTTAGAAGAAATACCAAGCCTCGGGTCAATTTGCTTTTCTGAAGTACCAAAAACAAGCATGACGTCATTATGAATATAAAGGCTTGGATGTAGAAACCGGGTAAAAAATATCCTTGTCAAAAAAAAATGAACCAATGAGTCCACACATGACCTGATGGTCAATCCATTAAAATTTGATGCAAAATCAGTCCTTAATTAAGGTCGTCTGACGAACTGTCGATGGGAGCGTACGAAGCCCGTCGCTCCTCTGCAACTGACCAAAGAATTTGCAGCCGATGCCACTAACTCAACGCCTCAAACAAAAATCAGCGAATAAAGGGGCAGTGAAGTCACTTTCCCGGCCATTCCATCCTTCGACGTGAAAGATTTAGAAAATCTAGAACTTTTGATTATTTCAAGGTTTGAAAAACACCAGCGACAGTTTAGTGCAGTCAAGTCATCAGAGGAGTGCATAAATTTGCTCCGAGATGGGAGTAGATCGGAATAAAATAGCTATAGGAATCATTAATTAATTTGTTCCTTGGTGAAAATCATGAGCAAGTCCATGGCGGCGACCACGCTTGCTTGGGCCGTGCCCCTGCTGTTTCTCCTGCAGCGCACGGCTGATGCAGCTGATACGATCACGGCTAGCCGGCCGCTCTCAGGCAACCAGAAGTTGGTGTCTCAGGGTGATAAGTTCGCGCTAGGATTCTACCGGCCAGGTAACTAATTACTTATTATCAATTTTTAACTGTATAAGAGATGTTATATTCTTTTCGATTCAATACAAATTTAGTGGCCCTTATGATTTAGGACTACCACTGATCTCTATTTATTTAAGTGTGTGTTAAATGTTAGAGGAGATAATCGTAGGGGCGAGTATAGTGCACGTGCATAGTGGTGTTGCATGTGTGTTTATTCATGTAATTGCAAGAATAAATAAAATCATGGCTTGTGCACACGCACACACACCGCACGTCACACAACCGTGAATGCACATCCTAACACATGCTCTAAGAGATGAAAATTAGCGGCACACTCTTAATCTCACAAAAATCATATTAAAAGCCCACCTACATATGCGTAATATTTATGTCAGGATTTGAACTCTCCGCTATATTGGCCCACTTATAGCCCAATATATATTTTTTTAAATGAAGGCAAAAGTTTTGCCTTGGCCATATTAATAGAGAAAGAGCAACAATACGACAGAGATCAAATCATCAAAATATTTGCATGGTCATGTCAAAAGAAAAGGACTGCAGCCTACTATTGCAAAGGAATGATGTGAGTTTGATATAGCTCCCGCCTTGATCAAGCATGCACCTCTTCCTTTATCTTTTGAATGATGGTGGTTAGTGCCGTCAAAACGCTCGTCTGATCGAGTGACACCCTCCACATACGGCTGGGCAAGCACGTTGGACCCTCCTGGCTGGTCTGAAGCAAGGGAGAAGGAGAGAGCCAGATGGGCTGGAAGTGGATAGGAATAAGTTCATCTGAGGTCCCTTAACTTATCGATGAATATTTTCATCCCTCAACCGCAAAACCAGACACAACGGGTCCCTCAACTATCAAAATCGGTGTAGATGAAGTCCCTCGGCGGTTTTGAGGGCAGTTTTGGCTGACGTGGCGCCTACATGCCTACGTGTCTGGTTTTCCGGTTGAGGGACGAAAATCGGATTCGTTCACAAGTTAAGGGACCTCAGATGAACTTATTCCTATCCACTTCCAGCCCATCTGGCTCTCTCCTTCTCCCTTGCTTCAGACCAGCCAGGAGGGTCCAACGTGCTTGCCCAGCCGTATGTGGAGGGTGTCACTCGATCAGACGAGCGTTTTGACGGCACTAACCACCATCATTCAAAAGATAAAGGAAGAGGTGCATGCTTGATCAAGGCGGGAGCTATATCAAACTCACATCATTCCTTTGCAATAGTAGGCTGCAGTCCTTTTCTTTTGACATGACCATGCAAATATTTTGATGATTTGATCTCTGTCGTATTGTTGCTCTTTCTCTATTAATATGGCCAAGGCAAAACTTTTGCCTTCATTTAAAAAAATATATATTGGGCTATAAGTGGGCCAATATAGCGGAGAGTTCAAATCCTGACATAAATATTACGCATATGTAGGTGGGCTTTTAATATGATTTTTGTGAGATTAAGAGTGTGCCGCTAATTTTCATCTCTTAGAGCATGTGTTAGGATGTGCATTCACGGTTGTGTGACGTGCGGTGTGTGTGCGTGTGCACAAGCCATGATTTTATTTATTCTTGCAATTACATGAATAAACACACATGCAACACCACTATGCACGTGCACCATACTCACCCCTACGATTATCTCCTCTAACATTTAACACACACTTAAATAAATAGAGATCAGTGGTAGTCCTAAATCATAAGGGCCACTAAATTTGTATTGAATCGAAAAGAATATAACATCTCTTATACAGTTAAAAATAGATAAGTAATTAGTTACCTGGCCGGTAGAATCCTAGCGCGAACCTGTCACCCTGAGACACCCAACTTCTGGTTGCCTGAGAGCGGCCGGCTAGCCGTGATCGTATCAGCTGCATCAGCCGTGCGCTGCAGGAGAAACAGCAGGGGCACAGTCCAAGCAAGCGTGGTCGCCGCCATGGACTTGCTCATGATTTTCACCAAGGAACAAATTAATTAATGATTCCTATAGCTATTTTATTCCGATCTACTCCCATCTCGGAGCAAATTTATGCACTCCTCTGATGACTTGACTGCACTAAACTGTCGCTGGTGTTTTTCAAACCTTGAAATAATCAAAAGTTCTAGATTTTCTAAATCTTTCACGTCGAAGGATGGAATGGCCGGGAAAGTGACTTCACTGCCCCTTTATTCGCTGATTTTTGTTTGAGGCGTTGAGTTAGTGGCATCGGCTGCAAATTCTTTGGTCAGTTGCAGAGGAGCGACGGGCTTCGTACGCTCCCATCGACAGTTCGTCAGACGACCTTAATTAAGGACTGATTTTGCATCAAATTTTAATGGATTGACCATCAGGTCATGTGTGGACTCATTGGTTCATTTTTTTTTGACAAGGATATTTTTTACCCGGTTTCTACATCCAAGCCTTTATATTCATAATGACGTCATGCTTGTTTTTGGTACTCCAGAAAAGCAAATTGACCCGAGGCTTGGTATTTCTTCTAAAAAGGCGCACAGCGAAGGGGCGCAGCTCTACGTTAGAAAATACTTCCTCCGTTTCACAATGTAAGTCATTCTAGCATTTCCCACATTCATATTGATGTTAATGAATCTAGACATATATAACATCAATATGAATGTGGGAAATGCTAGAATGACTTACACTGTGAAACGGAGGGAGTATGCATCATTTTTAAATTAGGAACTTAGCCTATCAAGTAGGGAACTTAGCTCCCAAATAACTCAAACTGAAATTTGTTCCTATGAAGATTTGAACTCAGAATCTTTGAGTGCTACTCAGGTTACTGCAACCACTAGGCTACATGCCCATTTCACTAATTGGTTCATGCCTTTACTAATTGATTGATGGAGAGTTTGGAAATCGATATTTTGCAGTTTGCACATGACAGAGATTATCTACATCGATCTAACATCCATTTGGGCTGAGGGCTTGAGGCCCCATAGAAATGCGTTTGCGTGGCCGATCTCACCGCCACCTCGTAGGTCTGCTTCACCGCAGATGGTGACTTGGCAACCAGATTTTTTTTGGGAGTAAAATGCATGTTAGTAGAAACAATATCGCTTACTTTGGGTATGTCATTATTATAGTAGTGTGGATTGACAATATCATGTATACTAGAGCAGTCGCAATTGCCTAAGAAATACATCGAGTTTCAAATTATAAACATTTACATACATTGCCTAGTGGCAAGGGGTGAAAGGACATGTAGCCTAGTGGTTTTAGTGACCTGAGTAACACCCCAATGTCCTAAGTTCAAATATCCATATGAGTGAATTTATTCTTATTACATGGATATTACATACTATTACATACAAGACTCAAATATATGCATTTAAATATTAAATATATGTACGCATACATCTTAATATTATCTTATGAGTGGATTGCACATAACCATATATATTGATTTGTCCACTAAGCTTTTTGTACTGAATTTTCACAATATTGTACTTCGGAAGTTAAAAATAAGCTAAGGTATCATCGTATGTGACATGTGAAACTTGAGGTGATATAAATAGAAATAAAATTATCTTTCATGTTTAAATAGCTTGCCTCTATAAGGATATATCCTAGTGCATTGTCGTAACTATTTACCATGATTGGTACTCCACAATTTTACTGTGTTCTTAAATTTGATTCGAAGCTACTTCGTATTTTATATATAAATGGAGTGTATAAAGGATGTCCATCATTTTATTCCAATAAGAACAAACACAAAGCACATATGACAAATACTAAATCCACCACAACAAAATCGTATACCATACAGACCACGTAAAGATGCAGCAATCAACTTTGATTCTCCATCCACTACTAAAACAAGCGTATATCAAAGGCCGCATATGCAGCATCATTGTGAATATGACAAGCCAATGTCATGCAAACACGTCACTTCATGCAACTATGTTGTTTCAAGCGACATCAAGACAGGTTTTCAAAATTTTAAATTTTGGTACATTAACAAGTTTCATATATAGATATTAAGTGTCAATGGATTGGTTTGATCAAAAACTTGAGATAAGGGATATGTACCAAAGAAAGTCTCGTAAGTAGTTATTAATAAAATCGAGGTTGAAGTTGGAGTTACCAAAGTTTGTGGAGTCGGTTTTGATTGACGTATGAATACTCTACGGATAGTTTTTTGAAGCGCATGTTGTAAACGACCAAGAGCCAGTCCGAATTGATCTTGTAACAGATCCGTAGCGTCCATTGTCTAATGGATAGGACAGAGGTCTTCTAAACCTTTGGTATTGATTCAAATCCTATTGGACGCAATCTTATTTCTATTTATTCTTTAAATAAATATACTAAAAACTAAGAAAACTTTTTTGCATGATTCAAATGAAAAATCTTTCTCAACGATTTCTCCTCTACTACTTCTACTAACAAGAGTAGACGTGCAAAATTTATGTTTGTTCCTGAAGGGAAAACCGTTCGAGTTGTTCCTGAATAGCTTCCTTCAAAAGGATTTCCGCTTCCTCGGTGAATGTCTTGCTAGAAGATATAATTTCTTGGAATTGAGGTTTAGTATCTTTTAGGTGTTTACGTAACTCATCCAGAAATTTCTTTACCTGTCCAATTTCTAAGGAATCAAGATATCCTCTTGTTCCGATATAAATAGTAGCTATCTGCTCTTCCACTGGAAGAGGATTAATTTCAATTGAAAATCATCTAGTTGTCCATCATTCCTGACAAAAGGAAGTGTATAATAAATTCTTGAGTTGAGCTCTCGCTCAATTTGCATCATGGAACAACAACGTAGGCATAATTATTTCTGTACAAAAGCAAAACATGCAGCGGCAACAATGGAGGTGAAAACCAGAAAGACGGATTTGTGATGTTCTTTAGTTTATTCAGTCAATGTAGAGTGACTATAAAGAAAATGCACGCTTCTTCCAAATTAAAAATTATAAGATGTCGTACTTAAGGAACGCTCCAAGACATTGAGGTTGTTCTTGCTGACAAACTCGTTGCTTTGAGTAGTTTATTCTAGCATTGAAAGTAGATAGTCTCACTGCAAACAAAATGGATAATAAACCTCATGTTTCAAAAGTTTATTCCGACGCCGAGGCTGCAAGGTTGGATTTGGTTGACTTTGTGATTTTGATTTTCTTGAGGTTCTGGTACTTGCTGTACTTCTACTTGAGTGTCAAACTTGTGCCATTCTATCCTTTTTTTTTGTCAAAATGTGTCCAAATTTCTAGCAAAATTATGTCAAATTTTGAAACAAAATTTTATCCTTAGTCTGTCAAAATTGTCATACTTGTGAGAGTTTATAAAAATTGCAAGCTGCATGTACAAATGGAAGCAAATACACAATTGATAAAAAAATAGTGTGAAATGTGTAATAGTAGGGAAAGGTATGGATGTCTTTTTGCCAAAGATTTAATATCGTCAACATGTCCATCCAAAATAGTTTGGTTTCAAAAAAAAGGGGGCAAAAACCATAAGGGCTTTAACTAGCAAGTTCTAGGATGTAATCATCAACACCGTGTAATAGACGAACCGGTAATGACAAAATCCCCATTGTTTGCGATTATCTTTTGTCATGGGTACATATCTTATCACCAAGACCTCCTATTGTCGCTAAGATGGGCCGTTAGAGAATTTAATGTTGATTTTATCACGAATTCGTTACATATCAATGAAGTCGTCACAGGGAATCGTCAAAGAAGCCTAGATCTGTTGTAGTGCATGCAACTAGTGAGAGG
This sequence comes from Oryza longistaminata, assembly GCA_009805545.1. NCBI lineage: Eukaryota > Viridiplantae > Streptophyta > Magnoliopsida > Poales > Poaceae > Oryza > Oryza longistaminata. Next base: position 33,886,941 of record CM020181.1, read on the forward strand.
ACAAGCTTTTTGGGTATACTATGCGATACCTCAGGATTTGTTGGGGGATACATGGATGAATATATGTTAAATATTATAGAAATTATAAATATTAAAATACTATAAAAAATGATGTGAGGATGATCATTTAACATACTTATATGCTAAACCCTATGCATCAGTACATTAAAATACTTATGTGAAGATCATTTAACATACTTATATGCTAAACCCTACGCATCATTTAACATCATTATATGCTTCTATCTTTGGCAGGACAAATATACAAGTACAGTGATATCGTTATTTAAATGGATGTAATTTTGTGGTTCACATGGTATATATTTTACTACACATCATCTTCTACCCTGTTATTCACCAACTACACTCCTACGATCCTTATTCATCAAATCCGACGATCCAGAATCATCGAATCCAAC
>CM020181.1:33888056-33913924 GCA_009805545.1 Oryza longistaminata
ACTCCGCGTGACCGCCTATGATCCAGGCAACGGAGATCCTCCTCGGCTCCTCGCGCCCTGGCGGCTGATACTCTGCGGTCCGCACGTCAGGCGATGTTGGGAGAGGATATCCTCATTGGCGGCAGTGATCCTGCGCGCTTGTACGAATGACTTCACACCTAGAATGACTGACGACCACGTCCGGCCACCGTGTACGGATGACTTCACACCTTGAATGGATCTGCTGCTGCGGTGCTGCCCAAACAACTGTCATCTACTCCCTCCGTCCCAAAAAAAGACAAACCCTGGTTTCCGTGTGCAACATTTGACCGTCCGTCTTATTTGAAAAAAATATGAAAAAAATTAAAAAGACAAGCCACGCATTAAATATTAATCATATTTTATCATCTAACAATAATGGAAATACGAATTATAAAAAAATTTCATATAAGAAGGACAGTCAAAATTGGACACAGAAACCTAGGGTTTGCCTTTTTTTTTTTTTTGGGATGGAGGGAGTGTATTGCCAGGTAACGAATGATTTACGCGTCGACATTGTCCATGTGGACATGCTGCAGTCGAATGTAGCAACGCAGAGACCCAGAGCAGACATTGCTCTGCTATATATCCTCCTGAATAGGTTACTGTATTAGCCCTTTGCACTGTACGTGCTTGTGAAAATGCGCATAAGCATTGTAGTAATAGATGGAATTTTGGTGCACCTATCACTCTGTTAAGTAATAGATGGAACTTTTCTGATCTGAGAGTTAAGTTGATTTAGTTAATTTGTGTATAGGCAAAAGAGAACTGTGTTAAGCTGTATATGTGTCCTATATGATTTTGACTGCTTATTCATTCAAAATATCCATGTTACCTGAAACAGAAATCTGCATGGGATTAGTGATGTTTGTTGATGTACTTCTAATATTTTACTCTAGAAAAGTGAAGCATACAAGAAAATCTTACTGTTTAGTAAGAATTTTCTGATTTGTGCTTTGGTGTATGCTGCAATGTAACATATATGCAGAGAGCGGAAGTCTTTTATTTTCTCTATCACCTGATCTTTTATGTTAGCTACAGTTCTATATTTTTTTTTTGTTGGTTAGGAGTTGAAAGAATGACAACAGTGATCGATCATAATAGGAAATACAAAAATAGATTAACATGGAAACGTTGTTCATGTGGGCATTTCATTCCATTGCATGGGATGGACAACTGTTTGGCCTCCTCTGCTGCTGTTGCTATGCTGAGTTTGCGATTCATCTGCTGTTGGTGCCTCAATTCCTCATGAACCATTTGTCTAACAATTTTGAAATGTTGTTCAATTGATAGATCCTCCTGCACCTTCATGTAGTATGCTCAGGACAATTTGAGATTGACTTACAAAGTGTACAGATGCAGCCTACTGATCATTTTTAGGAAATACTTCCTCCGTTTTACAATGTAAGTCATTCTAGCATTTTTCACATTCATATTGATATTAATGAATCTCGATAGATTTATATGTCTAGATTTATTAACATCAATATGAATATGGGAAATGCTAGAATGACTTATATTATGAAACGGAGGGAGTAGTTCTGTCATTACATCTGTTTGCAACTACCGGTGGCAGTTCTTTTGTTTGAATCTCTCTGATTTCATTAGATAACTGAAACACTAATCTCACAATACATGGAATGTTTATCTACAAATGCTATACTTACTATCCTGAAATATCTCCGCAGGTTAGATAACCTTTCAAATATGTACAAGTCATCCATGCGAATATAAAAGTGTATTTTCGTGTAGGAGGGTGGTTGATCTAGCTACAATAGATTTGATGCTGTATTTTTCCATATAACACTACAACCCCATGTATCTTTTTCTTTGTGATACTGATATTACACAAAGTCTGAGGAAAAAGCTTTCATGGATGTTCTACAATTTTCTTTCCTTTTTTTAATAATGGCATACAGAACACATACTTCAATTTCACATCTCTTGGTTACATGATTTCAGTTTCAGATAAGCCAACACCTGATCTTGGAAAGGATTCATTTAGTCTTTGTGCATCCATTTTCTTATTATTTAGTCAATCCACGTCGCCAAGGAACCATGACCGCTGCGAGATGAAAATTTTCATTATGTATATAAGAGTAGCAAAGAGAACTTGGATTTGAACGCTGGTGTTATACTTCTCTTGATCTGGCATTTTTTTATTTCTTAAAATTAATCTCATTTTATATATTGTCTTTTGGTTGCTTAATATAAATATTACCGTAGCGTTAGCACGGGCATGCTACTAGTCAGTATATAAGTAGTCTTGCTATGCCTTTCTAAAATAGGTACATAAGTTGTCTAAAAATTACGAAGACCCCATCTCTTATAGTACCTCTAATTACACTGGAACTTATGCACACCTTGAAGCAATCTTACTAACTGGACACACATTCAGACTAGTGTGTTTAGCAGCAAGAAGTTCAGGTGCCTCCCGCATATCAAGATCCTTGTGCAACATTCCATTCGGAAACTTCCAATCGAAATGATAAAGGAGGTTAGCCAAGGCAAGCTCTATGTTGGCCAGCCCAAGATTTATGCCGGGACATATCCTGTGTCCAGAGCCAAATGGAAGAAACTCAAAGTTATTCCCTTTGAATTCTATATTGTTGTTTTTAACCTCTCTGGCATGAATTCCTCGGCATTCTCCCAATACTTACTATCCCTGCAAATTGCCCACGCATAGGGGTGGAAACGGTATGGAAACTTTCCGGATTCTGGGCCTGTTTTTGGATACGGAATCAGCCGGTCGGAATTTTTTCGGAATTTCTCGGAAACGGAATCGAAAACGGAAATATTCTCAGAAACGGAATCGAATATGCTAATAGCAGTTTCCGTCGGAACTCGGAATCGGTCGGAAAAATTCCGGAAAAATTATCGGAGTTTCCGAAGTTAAAAAGGCCCATAGAATCAATAGTCTATAACTCGTCCCCAAGTTTTCAGCCCAACCCAAATCGCGGCATCTACCCAAATAGTGGGTAACCCTAGAGGAGAGAGACAGCCACACGGCATCGTGACTTTGGAAGACCGCGAGCTGGCGGCGGAGCATCGCGCTCCGCCCACCGCTAGCGCCCACCGCCTGGCGCCCGCGCCACCGCTGTCCCATACCGCCGGCTCTTCGCCGTCTCGTACCGCCGCCATCTCGCGACTCTGTCCCGCCGTTTCGCAGCGCCGTCTCGCGGCCGCGGCGCCGTCCCGCCATTTCACCGCCGCTACCACCATTGACGACGACGCCACAGCCACACCAAGGAGCCGACGACGCCTCGCCTCGCAGTCGCAGCAGCCAGCAGCCCAGCGGCAGCAGCCAGCAGCCCAGCGACGAGCCGACGAGCCTAAACCATTGATTCGATTTCTTTTGTGCTGCAGATTTATGATGGAATCATCAAATGCAAGTAGCTGTTTTGTGATTGAACCAAGTACTGTACTGATGGATTGATGTGTGTTGCTGTTCTGTGATGACCGAAACAATTGATGAACTATGTACTGATGATGGAGTGATAGCTCATAGCAGATTAGCAGTATAGCACGGAATAATAGTGTATACTATATATCTTATACAAGGGTGTTTTGCTGTAATTTTTTTAAAATATTTGTTATGCAAATTATATGAAGTTATAGAAGAATATATTTTGCTGTTGAGACGATTTCATATAATTGTGTTTTATGATAATTGTTGATTATTGAGACTTGAGAATTGGACTTGACAAAAGTTTGAAGCTCAGTTTGAGGTGTTTTTGTATTCCGATAAATTTTCGTTACCGTATTCGCGCCGGTTCGTTTTCGCTCCATTTTCGGTTTCGATAATATTCGTTTCCGTTTTCGTTTCCGGGGTTTCCGATTCCAATTCCGATTCCGAAAAAAATATGAAAACAAAAATGATAAAAGTTGTTTCCGTCCGTTTCCGTACCGTTTTCACCCCTACCCACACATTCACAAATACTGATGCACCCTTAGGTACATCGTAACCCATGATCTTGCTTGTCTCACGGCATTTCCGAGGGATCAAGAAGGGCGTCGGGCAATGTAGTCTCAAGGACTCCTTTATCACCATCTTGAAATAGCTCAATTTTCCAAGATCGTCTTCAGTGATAGTGCTCTTTCCTTGAAAGGCTTGACATAGCTCGGCTTTACCTTCGCCATTACTCTCGGCGACCTGATGAGCTCTACCATGGTCTAGGTCAGTGTTGTTGACGATGTGTCGCTGCCACCCGCAAAAATGTCCTGAAATGATATATTTTTGTAATTAATTATTATTCACCTGAATTTTTTTATCTATTTTTGCCTAAACTTGTATAATAGGCATACACTATATGCTACACTTCGAGTCGCGCCCCGTCGGCGACACCAGGTGGTGGATGCTGCCGATCAGCGGCAGCGTGCTCGGCCCCGGCGGCAGGTTCAGCCTCGCCGGCTTCGTGGTTGCGGCGCATGAAATCACCGGCAGCCTGTGCCTGTGGCAGCGTGCTTGGCCAACGGTGAGCAGTGCCATGATGTCTGTACGTTCCAGATGTACTGCGTAGGGAAATATGTGTACTATAAATAGCTCTGCTTATGTAGCTATATATATAGTCTGCCTATGCCACGACGTTGCTATCTCCGTTGTAAAATATAACCAACTAAAACTATATATATATATATAGGATACAAACTAGTATTACGAATTTGGACAAAACGTATATCCAGATTTGTAATATAAGATTTGTGTCTAGAATGTATATCCAGATTTGTAATCTAAGATATATCTAATCCAATCTTATATTAATACATTTTAAAATTAAAGGAGTAAAAGAGGTTGACTGTAGGAGCACACATATATAGGAGTAGGTGGCTAGTAAATACTCATTCCATCAATCCTGAAATTCAAATAAGTACTACCCATGCCCCTGGATTGCTAAAATATGTGAAGACTTGAACTATATATATTCATTGTAATAGATATTAATTATTTTATTTGATATGATTTGGGATGCAAGTTTTGGAACATGGAAATAAATACTCCCTCCGTCCCAAAATATAAGCATTTTTGGACTCAGACACGGTCTCCGAGATGCTATTTTCATCAACAATATATATAAAAGCAAGATGTTTTAAATAAAAGGAGTTACATATTATGATAGTTTGTTTAATGATAAATCTAGCAGCATCAATTTTACATGATTGATCTTTTGTATTTTCTTGTTATTAATAGTTAAAGTTGAAAATGTTTGACTTTTCGCTATGCTAAAAATGCTTATATTTTGGGACGAAGGGAGCATGTATTGAACTACATGATGTGCAATTTATCAAAGCAATGTCAGTCTGATAGCATCAATTTGTGAGAACCATCTTCACTATTAACTTGCTTACTGAGATTACTGATGTTATATCTTTACCTTCCCTTAATCTCCACTAATTAATACAACTTGGAAGGTACCCAAGGTACCTCTCGTCAACTTAAACATCCACCGTTGATTCTCAAAGAGTAGATTAGGAACTAAATTAACATAAACATGGGCAGTTTAGTAATTGCTCTTTAGCCATTGTGATCAACTGTTCTTTATTCTTTTGTTATATCTTCCTGCACACCTGCATGTAATTTTTCGATCCATCCAGCTGCACCCCTATATGATCATGGATGCATGACTCAAATTTCAAAACTAGACTTTATATGTCCATCCATCTCTATTGTCTTTAGAAAGTAATCCATACAAAGAGAAGGAGGTGCATCGATCAATTTTTCGTTTAGAAATCTTCACAATCACCTGCAAATCTCATGCGGATCAATTACTTAGTTTTGATCATCAATTATGTGGTCTTCAATTAGCTAGCATCTAGTTATATGATCTGCATGCAAACACTAATTAATCAATTATTTTCTAGTTTCCCGTTTTGTTCTTCCTCTCTTTATGAAATATATACAAACCAAATTACATATCTAATCTTTTCCGAGTAATATCTGGCCCACACTTTTAAGTACCTTTTCACATGTGCCTTCTACTGTGAATCGTTAGATTGGAAGCCATCAATGGATTTGGCGCACTCCAAGCATAGTAGAAAATTTCTTAATGAGACTTAATACAATATAGCCATGTGAAGTTGCAACTGCAAATATTACTTTATAACCCATTTTTTAACACATATTCAAAACAAACTATAACAAACAGTTTGTGCCATAATTCCCCTTAGATCAGTTAGTTTATTTTGGGCAGGCCAAATCATTTAGACTGTCGCCTTCATTTCCTGGATATTTGTGTTTAGCCATTTAATCTGACTGATGTACCATGCATCTCAACGGATAACTACGTACTATACTGTGATGGTGTATAGAAATATCACGGTATACCAATAACCAAGATGGCATAAATTTATCATTCGTTTTTTAATAATTAACCAAGAAGACAAGAATATTCCGGGAATCACTGTTAACATGCTTGTATATCTAATAACAACAAACTTTTCTTGTTTTCTTTCTCAAAGTAAACAAGAGAGAGGGGTTGGAGGGGACAGAGGGGTAATAATTCCACACATGATGTTGGGACAAACTCGACAAGTGTATTCCAGTTCCCTTTCAATATGCTCAACTATGAGCATTGTTTATATATTTATACAAGGGTATACAAGAGGAAATTTCTTTATTGCCCCTAGTCCTACGGTGAATCTAGAGTGGCTGGCCGGTGGGCCAGCCCCTGGGGATCCCTGGTGACAGGAGGGAGGCGCCCATTAAGGGAGCGGCGCCGATTCCCGAGGGCGCCCGCTATTACCCGGTTAAATGCATGCTCCGGGTAATAGCGTGCGCCGTCTTGTCATCATCAACAATGTCAAGGGCAGTTGAGGCGTGTAGTGCGCATTCATTCCTTCCCAATTGCGCCCGGTCCTCAAACTCGAGCCGTTGGGTTCATGGAGCCTTGGTTCCGTCCAGGCCACGCTGCTGGCACTGAAAACCTTGCCAGCATGCGGAGCCCTCATATGGCTTCGGAAGCCACGGGTGCTCCGAAGTTCTTGACCATCTACGGAGCCCCCTAGGCGCCCTGCGAAGCCTTGTTAGGCTACGGAGCCCGAGGCGGCCTTTGAAGCCGTGATAGCGCTCCGGGATCCTCTGTGGTCTTCGGAGCGGGGGTTCCGTCCGGAGCCCCAAGGTGGTATTCACCCTCGGTCATCTCCCTGGGGAGGATGGCTCCTCAAAGCCCTGCAAGTCCTTTGAAGGCTTGCCATTTCATCCGAAGCCGTTCCCCCAACACATGACAATTGATGTGAATAAATCACCTCCGAATCCCCCTCAATCTTAATTTTGTGGGAGAAATTAACCGAACAAGCTCTCACGAGTTAAATTAGCCTCCATCCTTCTAGAGGTGGTATTAGTAGTTTCTTTTGTTAAAAAAAATATGGTAATTTGTTTTACCCGTCTTTGAAAGAAAGCCTAGAACCGGAGCGGTGTGTTGTACATGAAAGGAAAAGGGCAACGATTCTACATAGAACTACTGACAACGAAACAGAAGCTTAGCAACATTCTGAACAAAAAGATTCATAACTTTTTTCCCAAAACTAAAACAACTCATGAACCGCCGCCCTCTGACCGACATAGACATGGTTGGTATGCTCTGCAATTCCGAGCACCATTCCGTGATCTATGGCCTTCTGACTTTGCATAGAAATATTTCTGGCTTACGGGCCAAACAATCAGGTTGATTAGTGCCTGAAGTTTGATGATTATCACTGGACTTAGAAACTGAATTAGCTGAATATGAGACGAACTGGTGGCAAGGCGTTGTGCGTGTGTGGATGGATAAATGGACGCAGTGGCCTTTTATACGCTTGAGCACCCCATCATCTAATATGCTAAATAGCATTGTTTGGTTTTCTGGGACAATATCAATTGTGGTAGGGTACGTACTCGGTATATGCTAGCACTGTCATGACAACATGTTGCAATTAAGTCACCGGTGCAGAGAGGGGTTAACTCCAATCTTCCGATAAGTATTTTCTTTGGATAAATGTGTGGTATCTTTTCAAAGGGATAAGGACGGCAAAATTGGTCAAAATAATGGAGAAATTGTGAAATGGAAGGAAGTACTATGTTTAAGGTGAAGCCAATTCTGTTGTTGTAAGGTGAAGCCAAAAATGTCGGTGGTATAGAACTAAACATCCAGTATTTTCTACGGTATTAATTTGAACCGTATTTTTTGAATACCAATGAACTAACATGACTTGCAAGCAAAAACCATTAACCTTTGAGGTTTTCTTCCATATTTGAAGAGGTCTATACCTACGCACAATTTCAGATTTAAACAATTAAATTGATTAGATAAAAAGTTAATGTCTAATTAGTCGTTGCGAGGTATAGAGAGGTATATATAACTCTCTCCATGTCAATCCAGGGGTAGGGGTATATACCTCTAGAATGTAGGTACATACATTATAATTGGCACAAATACGTATACCTCTAGAAAATATAAGAAAATTTCACAAGTATTTATAAAGATAACTTTCCAATTATATTCTAACTTGTACGATTAATTTTGATTCCCCATTTTATGGAGGGTAAAAGGAGATGTACATATATATCATGTATGGAGAGCTATATACCTCTCAAAGTTTGAGAGAAAATCACTTAACCTTTTTACCTTTTCAACACTTATTTTACTACACGATATCATATCAGTCCCCTACAGTCCAGCCATTTCATTCAGACTACTGCAATACGTCCACGTATCAACCGATCCAATATATAAGCCACAAAGCAACACATCCATCGGACCTTCCAAATTCTGTTTTTCACTTTTTTTAGAAAGCTACAAAACTCTACAATGTGTGGTGAGCTCAATCTGTGTCACAAGTGCTTTTCAGATAAAAAGCACAATATCCTGCAGCTTTAACTTATAACAAAGCATGCAAGAAAAACATGATAATTCATTGAATTTGTCACAAGTGATCGGTCGAATTTGTCTTGACGTCCTTTCTCTTGCTTCAAATACGTTGCAATATCAAGTCATCACGAACAAAATCGTCGTTCAAAAAAAAGTCATCGCGAACAAAATTAATCTTAATTAGCTAATTAAAGCCTCATCAAGTCAACTAGTGATCGCATTGGCATTAGACAAGCTTGTCTTCTCGGCAGTCATGCTGTGATGGTGGCTAAGGCGATGTCGGCGAGTAGTGCCGCGTGGGGAAGGCCGTGTTCCGGTCGGCGCCGTCCTTACTGTTGACGTAATCAGTCTTTGATTTTTCTGTTGAAGAACAATTATAAGTAAGTCGTAAATCAAATATAATTTCAGTAGTTGATTTAAATGGCTCAAAACTTCTAAAACTTCATAACTAATTCATATGAGCTTTAAATTTAGCCAATCTGGCTGACTGCGACCGCAAGGAAAAAGCATATGGAAGCTGGATTAATTGAAGAAGCAACGCGAGTCACACGTTCCCCGCTTGAATATGTTTAACCTACTTTATGAAATGGTTGCCATTTAAAAATAAAATATATATGTTGCTAATTACATGGGATACAGGGATACTAAATCTGCTTGCTTAACACCAATTTACTTGATATTCACTCCTTATCATTCCTTGGGTATAATAATTTTACCAGCTTGGGTTAGCTATGCTTAGCCATATTCAGTTGATCTAATGGGATAGTCACTTTACTCATAATTTGTATATTGACGAGCTTCGAGCTCAAGACATTGTACCATTGTTTGTTGGTCTTAATTTGTCCAACTAAAATATGTCTTAATGATAGACTATGGAGGCATGGTTTTGGCTGTTGCACCCGTGATAATGATGGACCTGTTCACACGAAACTCTAAAAAGACTTACCGTACTTACCATAAACCAACAAGTGTAATTGCTAGCCTTTTAGTATAGCTCATATGTACCCAAGCGAGTGTGACCGTGAAGGAGTTTGGTTTTACCGGATGGTGTAAAGTGGCTTCAAGATTCACTGTGGCACAACAAAGGGGTTGTCCACCCTGATTTTAGGGATGGGGGCGAAACATGCAGTGTAGTGTCAATGGTTAGGGAAGGGTTATGAGGAGGGACCTGTCACGATTTCCCTCCTTGCAATACATCATGGTGGTATTCAGGGTATGGCAATATTCGGAATCTTGGATTGTGGATAGAGTCGTATACATTTGGTTAGAGTAAAACTATTCGAATAGCCGTGCCTATCGTTTATGGCTGATCAACTAGCTTCACTCTAATTAGTCACACCCTTTAATTGACTTGACTTAATAAACTGGTGTAGTTTAGGTGGTTGGTTGGGCTTGTTCAATGTGTTGTACCGTTGTTCAGTGGAGACTACTCTTATCTTAATTAATCAAATATTTTACTATTTTTAACTACAAATATTTACAATTGCCTTTATCCAAATGAGTACATCATAATACAAAAGACTACTATCTCTGTTTCCCCTTGCACAATTATATCATTGGTGTTGCTTGCTGAGTATAGTGGTTGGTACTTAGCCTTGCCTAATTTTCTGTTCTCAATTTTTTAGTGCCTCTGTGCTGTAGACGGAGTTCAAATATCAAGCGTTACCCCAGTTGAGTATTCTTGTGGACTGAAGCCGAAGACCCACTAGGATCGTTCTTTTTCGTTGTTGCTTTCTTTTCAGTATGAGGATTAAGTGTCACTTTTGTAAATATTTATGCTTTATTTATGTTTGGATCTGTACAATAACATGTCATTTGATGTACCTTGTCTCGATTCCTAAACAAGGATTTAATACACAAATTGGTTTGAAAAATGGAAAAATTTCTGGGTGTGACTCACCACTTGGCAAAACAGCTCCCACTCAAAATGACACAGCAACAAAGAGCCGAACTACACCGCTTCTCCAGCCACATGAAACCATGCTGCCAGAGCATAAGTAGATGGTTATTGTTGCTGAGCTTGCCACCTAGTGAAGCAGTTCTGATTCTTCCCATGCGAATGCTCCGCAGCACGGTGGAAACGTCCAACACTACCACCTACATGCACGGATCCTCTTCTGTTGCAAGCACCAAGAAAGTATTTTCAATGCCGAAGGTCGCCCATGCTATGCCGAGAAGACACCAAATTGGCCAAACTACCAAGAACACGTGAATCGCATTGTTATTTTGTTTAGTGTTCTAGTCTTCTAGCAAAGACCTTATCAAAGGTGTTTGAAGAGTTGAGGGGTATAAAGAGAAGTTTGCTGGCAACAAACGGATCAACATCGCCTCCATCTCTTTCAGTAGGAAGTACCACAGAGCTTCAAGAATCATGACCGACCTCTTACATTGGCTACATACTCGGACACTGATGGTTTCTGTGTCATGCAACGGCTCTGGCTATATCCTCATCTCTACCTCCTTGTGATGCTGCAAATGAAGTTTATCTTGCTTAATGCGCAAACACTGGACGAACATCTATGTTCGTTTCCGATGCATCCTAACCCTAACACGTAGTGTGAGGTAGTTGTCCATGAACATAACTTAGATTAGCCTATTGTGCAGAAACTGAATCAGATGAGCATGAGACGAAGAGGCAAGGTCTTTTGGGGGACTATTATACAATTGTGGTAGGGTATATATATATGAGCAATTCTACGGTCTTTGAGAAGGTACCATGAGGTACAAAAAATTTAGTGTAAAATTTGGTACCTCATGGTACTTCATAATACCTAGGTACCAATAATACCTAGGTACCAAGAGGTACCAAATTTACAATAGAAAAAGTGGTACCTCATGGTACCTCCTCAAGAACCATAAAATTGCTCTATATATATATACACTTCGTTTGCTAGCAGAGCAGGGGTATTACGATGCAATTCAGTTCCTAAGAGAAGGGTGAAATAGGACAAAACAATGGAGAAATTGAAGGGAGTGGTATGTTCTTGAATTTCTGCAGAAATTCGACGGTAATAAAGTGAGGAGTGAAGCCAAAAATGTTGGTGGTATAAACTAAACTTCCTGTATTTTGATGGTATTAATTGAACGATTCTTTTTTCCTTTCCAATGAACTAACTAACCTGACTTGCAAGCAACAACCACTTTGTACCTTTTCGGAACTTTTTTTTTTCTAACACGATATCAAATGAGTCTCTACAATCATAAATGTGAAAGTATCAAATTATCCAATGTGTAAACCAGAAGCAAAAACATCCATCGGCTTTTCCAAATTCTGTTTCTTCAAAGCTCACAAAACTCCACAATACCTCTTGAGCTCGATCTGTGTCACCAGTGCGATCCAGAGAAAAAGAAAAGTAATTTTTAGAAAAAAAGATCATCACAATCCAGCTTTAGTTTAACACAATGCTTGCAAGAAAACCAAGGTAATCAATTAAAATGGTACAAGTGATCGATCGAGAGTTTGTCTTCACGTCCTTTCTCATACTTCAAATACGTTTGCACTCCCAATCCCAAGTGATCAAGAACAAAATTAGATTTTCTAAATTACAAGAAATCAAAGCTCATCGAAGTACAGCTATGGCATTAGCATCAGACAAGCTCGTTCTCTCGGCCATCGTGCTGGCCGTCCTCACCGTCTCGGCGGCGGCGGCGGGCTACGGCGGCTACGGCGACGTCGGCGAGTACTGCCGCGTGGGGAAGGCGATGTCCCGGAACCCGGTCCCGTCGTGCCGGAACTACATCGCGCGGTGGTGCGCCGCCGCCGGGGGCCGCCTGGACTCCGGCAAGCAGCCGCCGAGGCAGCTCCTGGAGCCGTGCTGCCGGGAGCTCGCCGCCGTGCCGATGCAGTGCCGGTGCGACGCGCTGAGCGTGCTGGTGCGCGGCGTGGTCACGGAGGAGGGCGACCGCGTCTCCGGGATGATCTCCCAGCACGCGGCGCCGGAGTGCGACGGCGCGACGATCGGCAGGATGGCGAGTTATCTGACGGACTACGGCCGGTGCAACCTGCAGCACACCGGTTTCTTTGCCTGCCCCATGTTTGGGGGTGGCATGGATTAGCTTCCTAATTAAATTAATTATGCCTTGCTTTACTGGATAATTAATTATCGATATTTGCTAGTGGCATCTACCATGTTTGGATGCTGCTTTCTCGATCGGTGAATGCGATGATAATAATAATAAGAAGAAATAAAAAGAGGAACGTGCGTTTCTCTTTGTTGTTATCCTTGGAAATTCGATTTAGTTATGAGCCATGTTTTGACTCAGGGTGTCACGCTCGCTCACACCCCACAGTGGTGTTGCCAGAAAATTCTCGTCGGCTGTGCCAGCTTTGTAGTGCGAGTTTTTGTAGTAACACAATTGACATATCTATGTAAAAAGTTTGATAAAAATAAAACAGTAGTTTCTCATAACATTGTAAGTGGACCAAAGTCAAAATGCAGTTTAAAATTTACGGAACTTGATCTCTTAAATATCAGGCAAACTCTAATTAATTTTCTGCTTGCTTCAATCATAAGAACATGGTCCAAAATTAATTAGACATACAAGCATTACTATAAAATTTACTTTCATAGTCCCGAGTAATAATTATTTTACGTAGGTTAATAAAAGGTGCACCCTGCTGTGACGAGCCCAGGGTGGCCTCAAGGTACATTTATTCTCCACATGTAAAAAATATTTTTCACAGATGATTCCTTAAGAAAACCGCTAGTGACATAGTCTGAACTATCCATGGATAAGTCGGTTCCAATGGCCATTATTTTTGTATAGTAGTGACGGCTGCATACTTAATCGGTACTTAATTATCCATTACAAAACACAGAAGTTGCAACCATGAATCTTAAGGTCGATCCATAACATAGTAATTTGTACCTATCAATTTCTAGTTTCAATAAATTACAATTTTACTCCAATCTGTTCACTAAAGAATATCGATATATAAGAATATAACTTTGAGCACTTAATTTCAAAAAAATCAAAAAGGAGTTACATATATAATATAATAATGTGAAAGCTTTTATTCAAACCAGCTAGGCTATGTTGAATTGATATGCCGAAAACCTATATTCTAAAGAATAATTGTAGCTAAAGATTTAACTTATCACTACTTAAAAAACACATAGAGATCAAAATTATAGGTGCCAGAAAAGCTAAAACCAACACCTATAGTGCTTTTCTCTCCCCATGGGCTAAAAACATATAAAACCGGCACCCTTAAGCGACTATAGGTGCTGGTTCTAAAAAAAAATGCACCTATACTACATATATGTTCTTTTTTCTAATATATTATAAGTGTCGGTTAGTTAAAAACCGACACCTATACCAAACCGAGCCGAGCACGGGCCTTATCCACTTCGCGCGCAACTGCGGCCCTATCTCTTCTCTCCCACTCTCTCTCTCTCTCTCTCGCCTCTCTTTGTCCCTCTCTCTCTCGCTTCTCTGTCGCGGCGGCAGTCCGGCGGAGGCAGCGGTGGCGGCGGCCACGACCTCCCCTCCACCAAATCCGGCAACAGGGGAGGCGGCGAGATGGGAGGCAGCGATGGCGCCTGCGTCCTCCCCTCCGCCAAATCCGGCGGTGTTTTCCCAACCGGGACTCATTAGTCAGGAACTTTGACGTATTCTCAGAGGTGCCGGTTTAGGAGCCGACACCTTGAGGTTCCAGTAACCTAAAGATAAAAAAGCGGCTCAATGTATTGGCTCGATTCGAGCAGATCCACTTCATCCCCACAAAAATCAAAGAACACATACAAGGTCAAAGAACACGTGAACACGTGAACTTCAGGGACATAAAAAAGATTAACATCTAGAACATCAAAAACACGACAGCAGTCGGCGTTCTCCACCCCTGCCGCCGTCGCTGCATAGAGAGGAGGGGTGGTCATGGGGATATGTAATTTGATCCTATATATGTGAGTTCAATCAGATTTCCATCACTTCCGAATGTGTGTATGTTTGGTTTCTAGTGCCTCCTAATCCTATGTACGCTCACTGAAACAGTCTGCCCTCCCACTATGGTTGCTGTTCCATTTACTTGCACTCTGATAGTCTGATGTAAGTTAGCTCATATGGGAATTGTCCATGTTTGGGATGGTTCGGTCTGGCTAGCCCTTTATTATCAGTCAAAGATCAACTCCTACAGTATGTACTAATCCTCCACTTATCTATGCTTTCTATAAAGTTAAAGCCTATTAAATCAAAAACTCAACATGCAACCATGCCACATCATCACCCACTAGCAATAATTACATAATCTCATGCAAGCATAGAACATGATGTACAATTTATTTAATGATACAAATCAAAATACAAGCATATTCAATAATCACCCCTCATATCATTTCACTACCACAGAATAGGGATTCGGTGCCGGTTAGGAAACTCCTTTCGATGCCGGTTTTCCCAACCGGCACCACGAAGGCGGCACAAATCACAGGAGATTAAAGGTGCCGGTTTTAAAACCGGCACCTTTGAGGCGCACACGAGCCAAAAAAAAATCGGCTTGAGTCGATGCAAGCCGTCAAGCTGATCCCAAATAATACCCAAATCCTAAATATTGCATCAAATCCATGAACACATGAACTAAATTGCCTCAAATCCATGAACACATTTAGATCACATTGAACAAATCACAAAGAGGAAATAATACAAAACACAAAGAGGGAGGGACAAGAAGGGAGGGGAAGAGATCGATCCGCGGCCTCCAGCCGCTTCCCTCCTACCGCTCGCTGCCGCCGCATCCCCCCTCCCTTCTTCTGCCACCCCTCCCTTCCGCCGCCGCATGACGCCTCCGCCGCTGGGCCCTCTAGCTAGCGCTGCCAAAAAAGCTCGGAGCTCGCAAACTGCTCGAGCTCGATTCACATTGGGCTCAATTCGAGCTCGACTCGAACTCTAAATGAGTCGAGCCCGAGCTTGCATCCAGGCTTGCAAGCCTCACCGAGCGAGCTCGAATAGCACGACGAGCTCAGCCACTCACATTTGCTCTAAAAATCCTCGGAGTTCTCTGACATTGGCTGGTTCTGGCCAAGCTGTCATGCCCTCTACCTTGTTAGTATAAGACGTTTTCGAGTTGCTCGAATAGCTCGAATAGCTGGGACTTTTCCACCTGCTAGCTCTAAATAACTTTAGGCAGCAAGCATACAAACCAAAGCACACTTACCAACAAAGGGTGTGTTTAGTTCACGCTAAAAATGGAAGTTTGGTTGAAATTAAAACGATGTGACGGAAAAGTTGGAAGTTTGTGTGTGTATAAAAGTTTTGATGTGATAAAAAAGTTGGAAGTTTGAAGAAAAAGTTTGGAACTAAACTCGGCCAAAGGCTGCATGCATGGTACAGAGTGCACCGCCATTAATGGAGTGCACTCATTTCCCGTAAAAGCTGCATATGTAAACTGTAATGTATGGTTGCTAGCATGTACTATATCATATTCTAGTAGTACTACTGCTTCAAATATTGGCTTTGTAGCAGCGTGGGAAAAGGATTGACTTCCCACTATATAACACACTCGAAGCTCGGCAAAAGCTCGAAGCTCGAACGAGCCGAGCTCAAGCCTGTCTTGAGGCTCGAAGTCTGACGAGGCTCGCCTTGAGCTCGGTTCGAGTCTCTATCAAGCTCAAGCCTAGATTGGTAAGCTCGCTCGAGCTCGGCTCGTTGACAGCCCTAGGGCCGCCCCTCCGCGGGATCTGGCAGAAGGAAGCAAAGGGCAGGGGAGGTCGCGGCTGCCTCCGCCTCCGCTGGCCAGACGCCCGCCGCCTCCCCTTCCACCGGATCTGGCGGAGGGGAGGGCGCAGCCGCCGGCCATGGGAGAGAAGGGAGGGAGGGAGAGGGGACGCAAGTCGAGTAAAAGAAGGACGATGGGAGCGAGAAGAAGAGGAGACGCGAGTCGAACCTTATCTTCTTCTCGTGCTGGTGGGGCCCACCAGCTCATCGATTTGCCAGCTCGGCTCAATTAGTAGGTGTTGGTTTTTTATAAAATACCGGCACCAATAACATATTATAGGTATCGGTTTTTAATTAACCGACACCCGGTTTTTTTAAGAAAACCGGCACCTATAGAATAGATGTCGGTTCTTATTTAGAACCGGCACCTATAATTGCTTAAAGGTGTCGGTTTTTTGCGATTTCAACCTGCAGAAGTGGGAAAAGGCTTATAGGTGCCGGTTTCAGCATTTCCGGTACCTATAGTACCGATACCTATTTGATGTTTTGTAGTAATGTTTGCATAATGATTTAACAAATCTATCTATCACTTTTACAATATTTAACATATACTTATCAATATGTTTCACACTGAAGCACGAGTATCATTTGACTGATAAATCCTGATGTTTCAATATTTTTTTTCTTTTTACTCCTAGCTTGATTGTCAAAAAAAATACTAAGAATTTCTTTGTAATTCCCGCAGCAAAGCGCGTGGAATCACCTAGTAGAAGAAGATTGTAACACCCAATCCTTTAGCAATGTAGTAGTGGTGTAATTCCGGTATATGTGGCCTCAAATTGGTTGTACTTGGTGATTCAATACCACCTCAGAAGTTTAGATTGGTGATGATCATCTTATAATGGCAAGGCTTGCTGCTCTAGCCTAGTACACCAGGTTATATTTTACTCACTGAGGGACAAAGCACAAGTGCGGATATAGTTATCTATGTCAGGCGGGGACCCTCATCTGTCTTGACGAGCAGCTCCGTCACACATTATTGGTCAGTGATGTGAAAACTCAACTATGTTGGGTCAGCAGCCATCTCTGATAGCAATCATCTTTGTCAGGCCTAAATAAAAGATGTAACGGATGCTAGTTACGACCTGTCACATATGAGAGTCATCCGTGACAGTTGTTTGTAAAATCATGAATTTCAAGTGATAATATTCATGCATTTCATACGTGGGATTCGAACCTAAGATCTCTCAACACATGCAAACCAACCTTACCATCTCACCTGGAGACCACATGTTGATAGGTCATCTGATGCTATTCTCTTAACTATTCTTGTCCGAATATGAAACATAAATTTGAAACTCTAGATGACTTCAAATGAGAATGCTTTCAACTACAAAGTTGCAGCTCAGAGAGCTCTACAACTTTATCATAAGGTATGCCTCCATCCAAGATCGTTTGAAAAATTGAAAAAATATTTTGGAAATAGATCACATCACTTATAACAAACAGTTGGGGATGAAAACAATCTTAAATGAAAAATATTGTCAATTAGAAAGTTGTAGATCTCATCAAACCCTTTGAATTTGACATAGGCCATGTCTCTATCCAAGATCATTTAAAAAATTTAAAATTACGTTATTCAAAATAGATCTCACAACTTATAATGCATATTCGAGCATGTAAACTGTCTCAAATTCAAATGTTCTCAGTTTTGAAGTTATAGATCTCATCGAGGTCTACATAGCATGTAAACTGATGGTTCGTAACTACCTCCCTTCACGGATAAGTGTGGTAATTCAGACATAGGTCACGGATGAGTGCTCTCATCTTTGATGGGTCATCTCATTACACCCACCATGGATGGCATGTTATCTGTGGCTGGGCATGGTTATGACCCGTTATAGGTAATCCGCGACGTCTTAGAAATACGACCCGACAAAGATGACCTTATATCGTTGACGGGTCTTCATTTATAGTCATATCTTAAATGGGCTACTTTTTGAACCGTTGAGATGAGTCATCCGAAATGAGTCGCGTTAGCCCAACACAGATGGCTCGTCAAGAATGGCCAGATATGTACCAGTGAAATATAAGCACGGTTAAACGTTGTGTCATCCCGCTCCATGTGCAAGCCAGGCTTCTTTAGGAATTAAAGTCCAGCGGATTAAAATAACTTGCAAATGAAGATTCTAAGAATGGAGATAGAATGCATGCTTACTTCAGTACATCGTGAAGAGTCACGCTCCGGTTCTCTGAATTTGTAGTATGTACCTGATTTATTTTGTGCACCGTGAACTATTCATATATATGGCAGTTTCCTATAAACTATAATTGTTTGGTATAGCAACCAATCATCTTAGTGATTACTATGAACTATAGTTGTTTGGTATAGCAGCCAATCATCTTAGTGATTACTTTCAACATCATCATACATGTACGTCCCCACAATCTCAGTTCCACAATACCCCAAAAGCCAACCTTGTATGCAAGCTATTGAATCAAAACAAGATGTGGCCCTCTAAATATTTGTTTTGAAAACCACCAACTTGCACGCATATAGAGATCCTTCATTGGACATGTACGTGAGCATGAGCACGAGCACGAGATTCATCATGTGGCAGAGCACGAGTAAGCTACCCCAATGGATGTTGTCGCAAGCTAGCTACCCAATCCAGGACTGGCAGCATGTAAACCTGGCACGGTGTACTCATGGAGAAGATCCGTCTGCAGTTCACTGACATTGCAACCTAGCAAAGGATCCATATGCCCATAGGGTTGATACTTGTGCTGTATAAGCTGGGTTCCCACTGCCTCCCAACCCTACAGGTTACGTTCACTAAAATAGGCATGCGCTTTATCTCTGAATTGGTTGTCATGTTGTGAGGGATACCTCGTGAGTGTATTCTGGAAATAGCTAGGATCCTTGGTCGTTAAACACTCTGTGGTTTGTATATATATATGGACATGTACACTTTAAGTCATTTAATTGCCTTGAATCTGCACTTCAATATTTAGGTTGCTCGTTTGGGAGGATTTCCTCCCATGTGAAATATATATGTAACTTATGTTGTTTGGTGGCTACCTTGATCATCCAACCTTCGGATTGTTTGAATATGTGAAAACTTGAACTACGTACATCTTTCATTGCCATTATTTGATATGGCGGGCCGATATCAGTCTAGAGTACTGATAACTTCAGTGTGGTCATCAGTGACAGTGAGGTTATTATGATGAGAATTTTTATGGTCCTTGATGTGTTGTACCAAATTTTATACATAACATATTGCTTTCTCAGGAACTGTAAGATCTCTATTGTCAAAACTGAAAAAATTATTGAAGCGTTCCTACCTCCAAAGAGGCCGCTGTACGTGTTTATATAGCAAAAACAGAAAGAGTACAAATCAGATTACAATCCGAGTCTGAATAAGTTCTTTACTTCTATCTACAGCACCAACCAATAGCAGGAGTACATGACTCTATCTCTGAAACAGAGTCACACAAGAACCAAACTAAGACTCGACAACAAGTCTGAAACTATCTCTATGTTTAACACTCCCCCTCAATCATAACTTACACAAGTTAAGATTGTTTCTGAAATTATTCAACTTGTTCAATGACTGGGCTTTGGTAAAACCATCAGCAAGCTGATCATTTGATGAAATAAACCGAATCTCTAGTGATTTCTCAGCCACACGCTCTCGAACGAAGTGATAATCAACCTCGATATGTTTCGTCCTAGCATGAAACACTGGATTCGCAGAAAGATATGTAGCTCCAATATTGTCACACCAAAGCAATGCCGCTTTCGGTTGAGAAACTCCAAGCTCCTTAAGCAAAGTTTGTACCCATATAATTTCAGCTGTAGCATTTGCCAATGCTTTATATTCTGCTTCTGTACTAGATCGAGACACTGTAGCCTGTTTACGAGCACTCCATGAAATCAAATTAGAGCCATAAAAAACAGCAAATCCTCCAGTAGATCTTCTATCATCAGAACAACCAGCCCAATCTGCATCAGAAAAACCACTGACAATGTTTGATTCTGATTTTGTGAATCTTAATCCAAAATCCACGGTTCCACTTATATATCTTAGAATCCTCTTCACAGCTATCCAATGATCAGTTGTTGGACAACGTAAATACTGACAAGCTTTGTTGACTGCAAACGCTATATCAGGACGGGTCAATGTTAAGTACTGAAGACCACCAACTACACTCCTGTAGTTAGTACTATCTTTATCACTCAACAATTTCCCTGAAGATGCTGAGAACTTTTCTGATATATGTCGGGTCCCGAAACTAATGATTCGAAAACCGACATTTTAAAGCTGTATCAAGCCCTGGATCAGTAGATTGATACAGGTTCAACAATCTGGATCTTCATCGCATACATTTGATCAAGGCTACAAAGGAGATTTCTTTATGTAAAATAATAGGGTATTTACAAGGCTGTGGCTAACTATCTATCTATTATATACTAAAAGTCCATTAAACTTCCTACAAACGCTCTCAAGCCGCCACATGGCCTCCTACAAACACTCCTATGTCGCCACGTGGCATTTTATAATCTCTCCGTCGATTTTCTTTTAAATTGGTGGACCTGTTAATTTGAAGCGTTAGATCTCCCTTTGAGAAAAATCATCCCCACTATTTTTGAGAAAAATTACCGTATTTGCTTTAACTAATAGATAGAAAAAAAAGAGGAGAATACCATAATAGGACAAGAGGCCAGTGAGGATCGGGCAGGGTACATACGTTCTTTTTTTTTTCTGGTGGCATACTACGTTCTATTTTTTTTTCCTGGTAGCATACATACGTTACTACGTTAGTATGTTTTTCGCCTTTTTTTCGGCAAACAATATTTTTTTTGCTTTATACATTCGGCAAACAGTACTATTACTGCGCATACGATACGTACATGTACGGGAGTTTAGGAGGAAGTGTTAATAGATATAAAATCACATGTTACCGATTTAAGTGAAAATCGATGGTTTGATTTTTTTCTCATAATTTTTAATATTTATTTTAATTTAGAGATATGACATGTAGTGACCTACGAGCATTTATACGAGCGACATGTGGCGGCTTAAAAGCATTCGTGGGAAGTTCAATGGACTTATATATCTAAAAGCCAATTAAACTTCCTATAGACGCTCTCAAAAAGTGCATCTAATTAAAAATTAAAATATCCCACCTTATGTTTTTAATAGCAGTCAATCCATTATTTATACCATGCTAAATAGCTAATGACCTTCTTCCAACTCCTTCTGTTTCAGATTACAAGTCATTTTAAATTTTGTCTATGCTAGATTACTTGAATTAGTTTATAAAAACATAGTAATTTGGTGTTGTAAATATTGAATTATATTATAAAAAAACATATTCAATTTTGAATTCAATAAAAATAATTTGGTGTTGTAAATGTTGTTATATTTTTCCTCAGTAGTGGAAGTAGTTAATTTCTCTTAACATTCAAATAGGGGCTATTTACTTATACTTAGATGCGCTTTTATGAATAAATGATCTTTTTAGAGATAAATAAGCGTTCCTAAGATGATCATAACATCTATATTATATATAGGATATCTTATGTCACCAATAGATTAGAGTAAAAGCTTTTAATTATATCATTTTTCATGTCATGACGTGTACCCTATCTAGGATCTATTTGTCATAGACAATAGAATTGAAAACAATCAAGGGATACTTTTATCCTATGCCAAGTTGTATGGCCTTAACCCACTTATATTTCCATACCAAATTGCAGAGATCAAAACATTTAAGGGATGATTGATGGAATGGAAATCTAGAAAAATAATAGAAAAATAACATGATAAATAATTGAAGACTGAACTTTTTTTCTTCTAAATTTAACCTTTTTTTTGAATTTGAAAACCATTCTAAATAGCAATGTTCAAATATTTTAGGAGTACTGATACACTAAAAATAACTAAAATTTTAAATAAAATATAATAGAAAATTGGACTTTTTGGCATTATGTTGGAAACAAAATCTAACATAATTTCAATTCGAAGTATACAACCCTAATCTACAACTTGAGAGCGATAAAAGTCTCATTTTCTAATATATTTTCTGATTTAGAAAAACTTTTACTGCTAAACCATAGTTTCATACTGCAATACTATATAATTACAATTAAATCAATATTTCAACATATTCAGCTCATTTAATTAGATGATGTAATCGTATTAGCCATATTTTTAATAGAAAATATCTTCAATTGATATATTCTAAAATTCAAAAAAAACATATATAGTATACAAAAGAAAAATCGTTACTCATAGTTTAGAAAGTGCAAAAAAAAGATATGCTACATACTAAAAAAAGAAATGCATTATGTAGAAATGCATTATGTAGAAGTGATATATAGTTTCATATATATATTTCTTATAAAACCAAATTTGCACGGTTTTAACTAATTTTAGTTTAGAATTTATACGCCAGCGATGGTTACTAGCATTTAGAGAAACACCACGCAAATTATGGAAAAATTAAACATGTTTACAATAGAGTAATCATAAACATTCCTAATCAAATTTCTAACACAGTTAAATAAGATGCCCGCGCATATGCGCGGGCTACCTTCCTAGTTATCATAACAATCGCATGATTTTTCAGTGCTTAGATGCTTACATATAAGTATGCAACAAATAGCGTTAATAAGAACTAATTAGAGGGCGATAGTTTGATTGTACAAATAAAGCAAATTTATTGAACAATAGGTTTTTAAAGATTTGGTTAAAAAACTGAATCCCTAAACAATCAGTTATAAAAAAAGAAAACACTTTACTTTTAATTTACACTTAATTTACACTTAATTTGTGAAACCTGTTTCGGAAACAAACTAAGCCTATCTTCTTCTTTTAAAGATGATTAAACAAATTCTAGATAATTCCTGGTAAATTAAATATTATATAATATAGAGATAACAAATAGACTGAAAAAAGTTTTTTAAGCAATACCAGTGAACAATATATTTTTTTTGAAATCGTACTTTTGAACTGCATTACCAATAATACAGTTGATACTTTTCTCTTATAGATTCTAATGCAATTGGTTTAATCTATTTATTGGCTAGAGTATTCATACCGTGCTTATTGCCGGCTATATTTTCTCTTTAAAAGGAACAATTGATCAGTCTTGACTCTCTCCGTGTCAACTGGAACCACTGAGAGCATTTTTAGCTCTGAAAATTGTGAAAACATGTCTTCGAAATAAAATAGGAGATGACTAGCTATTTGCGGACTATTTGGTAGGTTCTATTAAAAGATATTTGGCAGCAAGGATTAGTTCTAATGACATTACTATGGTATTAGTACTCGTAGAGCTAATTTTAAGTCAACTGAGATGTAATTTTTGTTTGTGTACCGCAAAACAGTAAACATATGTTGCCTTGTTTTGGTGTTTACGAGATGTTGGAAGCCTTCTTTTGTATCTCAAAACAGATGTTATTTTCTTATCTAGCTACATCTACATGAACATTAATACTATATAAGAGAATCCATTATATGTCACTGACTTTGTCACACGTCTACGATTTGCCATTGATTTTATCACGTTCTATAATATGTCATCAAGTTTTGTTTAACTTCTACGATTACCATCACCGTCCGGTTAGCCTCCGTTAGCACCGTACAATTTTCTCCAAATGACCAAAATACCCCTAGGACAAAAACTTCTAAAATTTGGACAAAAATATCATATTATAAACATAATATTGTAAACATCGAAAATTTGTCAAAAACTTAAAATATGATTTTTAGAATTTTTGTCCAAATTTTGAAAGTTTTTATCACAGGGGTATTTTGGTCATTTGGAAAGAATTGTACGGTACTAACGAAGGCTAACCGGATGACGATGGTAAATCATATATGTTAAGCAAAAGTTGATGGTATATCGTAGAACGTGGTAAAGTCAGTGGTAAATCGTAGACCTGTAACAAACTCAATGACATATAATATATTCTCTCTATATTAAATTGTTCTCTAATACTTCACGACTGTTTATAGCATGCAAAGTGTTACAATATAGATCCATGCATGTGTCATTTGTTTCTTGCAATATAGTTCTTAAATTAGGCTTAATTAAGAATAATAATTTATGTTTTTATATATTAGCTAAAAAATAAGAGAGATTATCTATTTAATTAATGTTTATATATATATATGTTTGAAGGAAGATGTTTTTACATATTTAGTTGTTAGCTAGAAAATAGAGGAGATGGGATGGGAGAGTCGGAGGGGTAGGGAGTATATACGTACGTGCGCATGTACGTAGTAGGAGGGGAACGTAAAGTACGTTTTTTTTTTTTGACACGTTACTTGTTTGACACTTTTTTACACGTACCGTAGCTTATAGGGAAGCAGATTGACTGGTTTTGTTCTTTATTAAACATAAAATAGAATAGATCTAATGAATTTAATTAGCGGGTCCACCTTATAGGGCAACGTGGCAACATAAGAACGTTTACAGGAGTCCCACGTGACAACCTGAGAGCGTTTATAGGAACTTTAAAACTTCCTATAAACGCTCTAATGTAATAGATAGATACTCCCACCGTTTTATAGTGTTATAAATCGTTTAACTTTTTTCCTAGTTAAACTTTAAAGTTTGACCAGGTTTATAGAAAAAATTAGCAACATCTTAAATATCAAATTAGTTTCATTAAATCTAACATTAAATATATTTTGATAATATGTTTGTTTATGTTGAAAATACTACTATATATTTTCTCTAAACTTGATCAAATTAAAAAAATGAGTACAAAAAGTCAAACGACTTATAATATGAAACGAAAGGAGTACTACGACTGCTATTCCTCGCAACAAAAATAAATAAATAAACAGGATGTAGTTTATCTTTGTTTTCTTAATGCAAATATTTTTCTTAATTAGTACACAAATTAGTTGTCCTTGCCAGTTTGATGGGAAAGAGCCAAAATAATTTCTGCAAAGGAACATATCCTGAAAAATGATTCTGGGGACCAAATCCAATGGGCTTATAAATTAAGAGCTCAACCAATTCAGAATGCTCAACTCTGCAGTAAAACTCATATTACACAGAAATTAGTAAAGACAAGCATCAAGTATTGTATTCATCAGCAGGGGCTGAAATATGGAGGTAAGGGAAACTACGAAATACGGTTAAGCAAACGCTACACTGTCAACCGGTCCTAATTATGAATGATTTGGAGGAGAAAAATGATGAAAACTGAAAATACATGTAAACACAGTAGTAAGAATGTGTAGGGTAAGAGTACATCAGATTACAGTTTCTGTCCCATTGGCATCCAAATTGCAGATGACCTTTGCATATTGTTCAATTGATCTTCTA
>CM020181.1:33914132-33924873 GCA_009805545.1 Oryza longistaminata
CAATCTCCCCCTTCACACATTGGTGTCCCTTAGCCCTTCACCGCCCCTTCACCGTATCCGGGACCCCACCGGCCCACGGTCCATCAGGTATACGGGCCCCGCAGGCACCCACGGTCCATCAGGCCTTCACACGTGTCCATCGGGCCAGAGATGTTAACCTAGCCAGGCTCTGATACCAATTGTAGGATCGTAAAGGGCCTTTCCCACCCCAAAAGCTAGCCATTGAGGTGAGGAGCTCCCCCACTTATATCTTAGGTCCTTTGCCCTTCCCCAACCAATGTGGGACTATTTAACAACTTCAGTCCTTTTCCATCACATCAACCTGTCATACACACACAACTTTTCAGTCACATCATCTCCAATTTCAACCAAAATCCAAACTTTGCGCTGAACTAAACACAGCCTGAAGCACTTTGATTGACCAGAGAGCAAAACTGATGCAGTAAGAGAGCAGCCTTTGAGTACCAAGATCTTCTGAAATTAGAAAACAAGGTTTCCTCATTTGCCGATGATCCGAAACTTCCATGTGAAGAAGCTCTCAAGAAGATGTACTCCTTGCTTGAAAAGTAAGTTAATATCTCCCCTGAACTAATCTTCACCCAAATTCGGTTGTTTTTCAGAAACAGATAATAAACATGTTGATAACTTCAAATATCTTTAACATGCAGAAGCATTTATTGTTTGATGGAACTAACTAGTGCCATACTTGTTTCAGAGTAGAGAAGAGTGTTTATGCACTACTTCGTACTAGAGACATGGCCATATCACGCTACAGGGACTATGGAATACCAGTGGATTGGCTGTCTGATTCTGGAGTAGTTGGCAAGGTTCACGACTCTAGCCCATGTCTTTTGCCCAATTATATTGCAGGAAATCTAAAACCATTTTTTATCTTGTATGTTGGAAACAGATCAAATTGTCATCAGTTCAGCTAGCCAAAAAATACATGAAGAGGGTTGCCACAGAGCTTGACGCTGTGCGAGGCACTGACAAGGATCCCAGCAGAGAGTTCTTGCTTCTCCAGGGCGTCAAATTCGCATTCGGAGTTCATCAGGTATATAGGACACTTTGAATGGTGACATGACACGGTGTTGATGAATTCGAATGTTGAAATGGAGATTTTGTAATTAACAACTTATTCTTCAATGGTGTACACAGTTTGCTGGTGGCTTCGATGCTGAAAGCATGAAGGCTTTCGAAGAGCTGAGAAGCAAGATGAGTACACAAACGTCTGCTCCACAAATATCAGATGTATAGCTTGAAACATGATTTAAACAGTTGTAGAATAGGGAATTGTAAATCCCAATGTTGTCCCAACAAAAATATATACGACAAGAAAGGACTGTAAGTGTACAGGTTTCTGAATACGTCTGTACTACTACTGCACTTTAAGTGTGTCTCTTTGTATTCAAAGGTTGCAAAATCCTTTTTTTTCTCCTTTCAAAACATAACGTTCAATAATCCCGAGAAAAAAAATTCCAATTTAAAGTGAAAAAAAATTCCAATTTAAAGTGAAAAATCAATTCTGAGGAAATCCAATGAAAAACTACCTGGAAATTCTATTAACTTATTAAAGCAACAGAAAAAAGAAAAGCCTCCATGTTCGTTCTCGTGGCCTAGAAATTCTCATATTAATCGGAAAAAAAAGAAAAAAAATAGAGTCTATAAAGAATTTAATTAAAAATAACTGAAACTCGGAATATTGGAAGAATAGTCTAAAGCCCATATAGAAATTTAAAACTAATTAAAATTCAGAATAAAAATAATAAAATTGAAAGACGAGTTTATTGTCCATATAGAAATAAAATTTACAAAATACCTAACATCTGAAATTTAAAAACAAGAAATATTGAAACAAGAGAATAGAGTCCATATAGGAAAACAATTTAGAAATAACTTAAATTCGAAAATAAAAAATCAGGAATATCGAAATATGAGTTTAGAGTTCATAAAGAAAAACAATTAGAAGTAAAGGAAATTCGGAATTAAAAAATAAGGAATATTTGAAGAAAAGTCTTGAATCCATATAAAAATACAATTTACAAATAACAGAAATTCGTAATCAATAAATAAGAAATATTAGAATAAGAGTTTAGAGTCCATATAGGAGTACAATTTAGAAACAACTAAAATTTAAAATTTAAAATAAAAAAATATTGAAAAAACTTTAGAGTTCAGATAGGAATAAAATTTATAAATAATGGAAATTCAGAATTAGAAAATAAAAAATAGTGGAAGAGGACTCTACGGTCCATATAAGAATATAATTCGTACTAAATAAAGTTTATAATCAAAAAATAATCAATAACTAGCACGCATATAAAATACAATATAAATATTACTTATTGGTTAGTTTGGTCAAGTTAGTATAGCATTTAATTGTGTTACTCCCTCCGTCCCACAAAGCTGGTCGTTTTACTCCCTCGCGATTGTTTTAGGATTTGGAGCATAAAAGTGGGCCCATCTAGTATGAGACCATCCTAGGTCACGCACCCTACAGTGCTGGTGGCCTTACAGTTGCTGGAAGCATGGGGACCACGAGGGGTTTGATGGTTTGTGAAGCCCGCAGTTAGAGGGAAGGGTGTAGTACTAATATCGTGACCAGTAGTGCACCCACGCGCCGCTTCTTCTCCTCATGCCCACGCCGCCGCTTCTTTGCTTCTTCTCCCACGCGCCGTTAACGAGCCAGGAGGCCTCAAGGAGGCGGCGCGGTGGCCCCGGCGGCGGTCTTCGAGGTGGCCGCCTCAGATCTGGACCTCGGCGTCGCGGCGGCCACGTGGTGGCGGCGGTGGCTCGGCCCACGCGGCGGCTCGGTCGACGACGGCAACCTCGGCGGTGGCCTCGTCGTCCTCATTTTGCCGCCGCGTGGTCGTCCTCATCGCTTCCAGCGCGGGAGCAAGATGCCAAGCGATTGAAGCGACGACCTCCACAGCGTAGGTTCCCTGCCTCACGCGACTCGTTCGTGTTATTCACCTTGCGTCTGCATTTTCTGACGAGGTTCTCGTTTCTCGACAGAGAGCCGAACAATCTTCTAGAGGCACGACCAAAGACGATGTGGAGGGGCATCTCCTAGCTGGCAACAGGGCCGGTCCTGAGTTTCCAAAGGCCCGGTGCGAAAGTAAACATAGGGGCCCTTAATTATTATCTAAATAATTATTTATAGATCTATATATGATATGCTACCGATAAACACCTAAATTATATGGAGAAATAATATTTCTATGAAAAACCCATATATGTATAGCCTTAAATTTGTCTTTGGGTACTTATGTATTTCTAGATGCAAAGGTATTGATGATCTACCAATACCAATTTCTAAATATCACACAAAACAATAAACCTAAATGTAAAATCTTACTAATTAATTGAGCGTGGGTGGCCGGATGTGCAGGTCAAGCGGAACCACTGTACTATGCACATCTAATTAACAAGCATAGTTAGAAAGCTATTAACCTAACATAGCCAAATTACAGATGACAAACAGATGGCATGGAAATTCAATTGGCAACAAACTACTGCTCACTCCTCTTTGGCTTTTTCACATGTACTGCAGTGCAGATCAGCTAGCAGATGATCACTAGGCGCCAGCTTCAGCCGTTTATTCAGTTGCAGTTGAAGATCGATTTAAAGTTTTGCACTTGCGCCGGCGGCAGCGTCGTCGCGGCAGCCGACCGCCGATGGAAGGGCGCGTGATGCGGCGGCGATTGGAATGGAGTGCATGGGATGCTGGGTGGGGAACGGACGGGATGAACGGCAGGCCGGTGCTAATGTCAACAACATGCGCGCGCGCGGCGGCAATCTCGCTTGTGTATGGTGGAATTGGGAACGACGTGTTGCGGCGCTGTGACCTAGTATACCATACGATCGTGTGTGCTGCCTTTCTAGCGTACTGGGCCAACGCGGGTGGGTTGAGGTCGGGGCCCCTACGACTGGGGGCCCAAAGCGGCTGCACCGCTCGCCCCCCCAGGGCCGGCCCTGGCTGGCAAACGAGATAACGCGCCAGCTAGGAGCACTGTGAAAAGGCCTAACCGGGATTGCGGCTGACGTGCCAAATGAAGTGCCACGACTATAGCGAGATCTACTTTGAGGCAGGCCCCACCTGCAGTATCTGCCGGCTACATCAGACCAGGGCCCCACTTTGCAGCGAAACACGTAACAGAAGGCCAGGAGCCAGCGGCGCAGCCGTCATCCGACCGAGAGGCGAGCGAAAAAGAAAAAGAAAAAGAAAAAAAAAAGAACCCGAGCTTCCAAGAGGCGCAGCGCTACAAGCCAAATCGAAGGAATTCACTATTTACACCGAATTGGGAGGACTCACAGCATTTACCACCTAATTCGCAATAACTTTCAGAATCTAAAATTCTCGATTCTCAAATCGAAGAGGCAAACCAAACAACCCAACCACCCTCCTCCGCCGCGGCCCGAAACCCCACCGGATCGGGGCGGCGGCGGCGGCCGGAGTCCGGCGGGCGGAGGAGATGTCGCTGACGGAGGTCAGGAATCGGGGAGGAGGTGTGGCTCACCTGCCTCTCCCACGCCCTCACCACCGAGACGGAGGAGGTCATGGGCCTCCTCTTCGGCGACATCAAGGTCACCTGCTTCTCCTCTCTCCCCGTTCTCCTGCTCCTCCTCCAGCGCGAATGCGTGGCGCTTGCTGGTGTTGAGATCGTGGTGGTTTTTGCCTGCTTCGCAGCATTCGAGCAGGGGCGGGGTGACTGCTCTGATATGGGGGGCGTCGCCGCAGATGAGGTGCGAGCGGAAGAAGGACAGGGTCGAGGTCAACCCCGAGCTGCTCGCGGCGGCCACGGCGCAGGCCGAGATATCCTTTTTCCCCTCCATTTCTGTGATTTTGTGCGTTTGGTTTTGTGTTTGAGAAGCCTAATGTTGGGGTTTCGGGAGTTGGAGTTGGACTTAACTCTGTTCGCACAGCTTGTCGGCCACCATCGGCGAGAAAACGAGGGTGATTGGGTGGTACCACTCGCACCCGCATATCACCGTTCTGCCTTCCCATGTAGGTAGGTGGTTCAAGTTACCTCCAATTTGC
Source organism: Oryza longistaminata (assembly GCA_009805545.1). NCBI lineage: Eukaryota > Viridiplantae > Streptophyta > Magnoliopsida > Poales > Poaceae > Oryza > Oryza longistaminata. Next base: position 33,919,174 of record CM020181.1, read on the forward strand.
CGTGCTTCACTAAGGCTGGATCGCCTTCTGATAACCCCCTTGGTGTGCAGTACTTTGTCGCATTCCGTATTTGTGATGTCGTGAGATGATATGGAACTTTGCACGGTTTTGAAATTTGATTGCAATTTTGTTATTGTACCCATGCCATTTTGAATTTGAAGTGGTGTGAAACCTTTCGTTATCCTATCTGATGTTTGGAAAACGAATGTTAATTATGCTAGGGCTCATTTCCGTTTTGTTGGTGGTAATGTATGCTTTTTTCGTATTTGGGAATGCTATATTTAGACATGTGGGTTTACTCCATTTTTTCCGTTATGGCACCAACTTATACTTCCCTGAGTACGAAGGCAGTAGAGGGTCCATATCAGGACAAATTGACGATGACAATGTAGATCTAGGGAATTCGCTAGTGCATCTGCTTTTATGCTTTATTTGTCTCTTATGAGATGCTGCCCGTTTGCAGTGAGGGCTGGACTTTGCTTGTTATATCTGACTTACATGAGTCATATACTGCAGATGTTCGGACCCAGGCAATGTTTCAGTTGATGGAGCCAGGTTTTGTGGGTCTGATATTCTCTTGTTTTAGCGAAGATGCTCAAAAGGTATGATTCTTGTACTTCATATGCACAGCATGTTTACTTCCAGTTTGGGGCACCCATGACATTTAATTAGCCTGCTGAATTGATTTCTTTTCTGGTTCCCACAGGTTGGAAAAATCCAAGTGATTGCTTTTCAGTCACTTGGTGGAAATCAGCAATCTGTTGTTCCTGTTAATGATCCAGTCATTAACCTTGAATCATCTTGGAGTTCGTTGGATGATACCTCACATCCAGCATTGATTGAAGGCATTGAACAAGATACAGGGGATTCTAAATCTTCAAGAAATAGCAAGGTTTATTCTCGTATTCATTGTACTCTCATGTCATGAAATTTCTTTTCAATTTTATTAAGAAAATATAGGGCTGGTCTCTAAGATAGGATTCCACAACCGCAATTTCTTTACTAAAAAAGTAAGCAATAAGAGTGAAAAGTGGATTTTAGATCTGGCTCTTTGTGGCGCTATAGAAATTATGTTTATGAAACTTAACAGTTCCATCTGTTTGGGCAATATATATAGACCAAGAATGACCTTTTCTCTTACATAGCAGTGATACGTGTCCTTCTAGAAGCCTCCCATGCCTTCCCTTTAATGGGCAACATTTAAACCACAGTAGCAATGTTCTACAACTACCTGATCATGTGGCAATGTTAGTCGTTGCACTGTCATAGCATAGTATGCAAGGATACCTAAGTGGCATTGCTACATTTTTTGGATTAAATAAAACATCTAATTAATGAATGAATAAAGATGAAACAGTTAGCTAAATAGGAAATGTGCAAAGATCCAAATCCATTTGGGCTTTGCCATTTATTAATAGCAACCTAGTTTGATTTTTTGAGAAATTCTATGTTTTGTCATTGACAAGTGATCAGTCCTACGAATTGCCATCGACGAACGTGAGTTTTATGAAATACCATCGCACAAGAGATTTCCTTCCCTATTGCCATCACCGTTAGTTGACATCCATGAACCCCATGCAAAAAGTCCATTTTACCCTTTGGACTCCATCCATCTCAAAATATTGCTACCTTCAGGTTTTTGCGGGAAAATTAAGAAAGTAGGTGGAATTGAATAGGGGATGATTGTGGTTGGTTGAAATGAGGTGGAGAGATTGAATGGGGGATGGTTGTGATTGGTCAATGTGAGGGGGTAGGTGGAGAAGTACCTATATTTTGAGACAAAATTTGAATTCCAAAAGTAGCTATATCTTGAGATGGAGGGAGTATATTCTAGGGGTAAAATGGACTGTTTGCACAGGGTTAATGGAGTTCAACTAATGGTCAACTGACACCGATGGTATTCTGTGTAACTTATGTTCGTTGATGGCAATTCTAAAAGCGATCACTTGTCAATGGAAAACATAGAATTTCTATTCCTTTTTAGGTATGAACATCATGACATGATGTAGAACATTTTGAAAACAAACTGAAATAAGCTCATGATATATATTTGTAGTCATAAAATATCCATCTGATTTTACATTGGGATATGATACTGTCTCTTATAAGTGATAAACATTATGTAATAAAGATATTGTATATGGGTTTTGTATCTTAAGTATTGACACCAATAAATCAGCCAAGCCCCATAACAGTTATGATTGTTATGCTCAGTAGTATCTGGCAGATGCTTTTTCATTCTTGAATATACACCAGCCTGATATATAACATCCACAGGATGACTGCTGACATTTATGACTATGACCAATTCTTCTGATGGATTATACATGTCCTGATATGGTTTTACATGAACCAATGTACATCAGATATTAACAGATAGCATGCACTACATTGTTTGTTCAACCCTGTCCACTGATCCATATCAATTGGAGACACATTTTACCTCTACTGTAATTGTTGTCTGAAAATTACACAGCTTTGTTGAATCTACGTAGCTTTTAGGTATCATTTAATGATAATTCCTTATTGTGATGCGACAGGTGTGAAGCATGGAAATTTCTATATTATGTATGTTAAATGGGAGATGATAATTTTGTTTAGATGTCTATTTATGCAATACAATTTGTCTGTGTGCCTTCCTGCAAGTATATTAATATTGGTAAACTTACTGTGCTTGTGCTTATTATCTAGGTGTGGGCAAAATCTTCCGATGTGGATTTCTATCCTCATTCTGACGCCAATCACTCAGCAAAACATCAATCCAAAGAAAATGCTATAGTTGCATACGATCCCAATAATGCACCTGAGACCCCTGTTGATCTAGATGAATCAGATATGACCCCAAGCATCCAGGAGGCGTTGCACAGGTCAAACATGGACATTAGGTATTATAGTTGAAAACTTGTTATTCCCGTAAAATGCATTTATCCTTTTTATGCTGTAGAAATGTCAGTTGAATGATCAGGCTGACTTACTTTCTGTGACACCTGCTTCTATAGGATCTCTAAGTCCCTATCAGCTAGAAACATACATTTAATAAACACAATTCCAGTGACACTTCTTTCTCATGGAGCTATATCCATGTCACATATGTTCTGTTTTGAAACAAACCAATAGTAGCGTGACTGGTCTATGGTCTCTCAAGTTTGCCAAATGGCAGTGTCCTTTTTCTTTTTCCTGAGCAAAGCATGGCAATCCCTAAGATGCTATCTAATAGACTGTGCTGTATTTTACTTCTTGTCTAAATTCTAAGCATGTTCTACTATAAAAGAACAGTTGTAGTTTTCTGCATTTCCTAAATAGTGTATGATATATCACACCAGAAGGGCGTCTTTGGATTATTGTCTTTTTTTATATATCAAAATTGTACATGCCAAACAGTTTAGCTAGTGTGATGTAATATAATCATATATTAACTTCTAACTAGAATGTGTTGCCAATAGTGGTGCAGAATATGTAAGAAAGGAGGTGCCGCTTTATGTATTTCCGACCAGGCATCTGCTAAAGCTGGACACCACATTAACTTCTTACTGTGATATGCAACATGTCGTTTTCGAAGAGGAAAAATCAGCATATAATCAAGCCATGCATCAAAATATTCGGTAACTAAAGTTACTTTGCCTTATATAGTACTACGTGTTTATTATGTGGTAAAATGCACATCTTGTATGGTTCTTTTGCAGTGATGGGAAGATCCACCCACTTACATCTATTCACCATGCATCTACATACAACTCATCTCTCTGCAAATTAATGGAATATTGGTTAGTAGCACAATCTCTCTGTCTGTTATTGGCTGATATGTTTATTTATGTGCAGCCCTCTGCTAACTTATCTTGCATTCTGCTATTCTAGTTTGAGCCCTGCTATAACTGTACTTCAGGATCGTCTGAAGGAAAATGAACTTCGGGTGAGTAGAGCCTGCATCTTATTACACTGCTCTTAAAGGGAGGTACCACTAATGGCTACTTGGTTATGTGAACAGTTATCTATGCTAATGGAGGAGGCTAAACAACTTGAGGCAGAGAACCAGAGCATGAGAAATGATTCTCCTCGTCGCTTGATGTATCATGGGACTAGTGGCACCGGTTCTCTGATGGCACAGGATAAGCAAATGAGCCCCAGAAGTCCTAGCGGCACCGGCCGGAGAAAGGCTTCCTGATTTCAATCTTCATCACTTGACATGGTGAATATAGTGAGCTGCGGTTCCACCCCTTGCTATCTGCAATCCCCATTTTTCCGGTGTATGAAGGTGTGTACAGTGGCTTTGTACATACCTCAACTCCTCAGCACCAGTGCTGTTGTAAAAGTTACTGCGGCCTCCCTTGGCTTTGTACTGCTGTTCCTCGCCCTGCTGCTGAATTTGCGCCAAATCCCTTCCGAGGGCTTATTCCATGAGCTTGTAGTTTGTGCTGGGGTGGTTGCTTTCTTTGAGCTATTGCTAATTAAGATGCAATGCATTTCCGGTGCAGGCAAAGACGAAGCTTGTTTTCGCTTTGCTGTTGGAACAGATCATGTACTATTACCAATCCAAAAGCTGAAATGCTCAGGCACACTTGCTGCCAAAGTGTCAAGTGGGAGAAATTGACTGGATAGGAAGTATTTTGTGTATACAATGCATGGAGACTTCTGTTATGATCAGTATGTCAGCAATTATCCACTGTACTTGAACCATGGTATTCAATGGGGTCTTTGTCCAGTGACGACAACATGCTGTCGACCTGCAGTTTCGACAGATGACGGATTTGTTTCAGTGGTGGTGCCATGGCATGGAAATGCATTTGGAGCTTTTCCGTGAACGAAACTGAATGTCCCACCTTGGAATGGAAGCCGTCAGAAGCTATCAGTTTCAAGGTTCACACTTCAAGCATCACATGGGCCAGTGTTGCCCCTGTTCTTTGACATCGCCACCCGGTAATGATCGAATTGGAAAGCAAAATCGATCGAGACAATACATCTCGCGTCCAAGTTACGGAGGATGCCAGATCGGAGCCGTGCCGTACTACTCATGAAAGCTTAGACGCCACCTAGATCATCTCCAATCATTGTTTAGGCCGAACGAATCCATCATGAAAGCTGCAAAATGCAGCTCCAGGTTCACCAACGGTGCAAGTGTGCAAACACTGGATGGTGCTCGTCCGCTCGAATCACATCCGTTTCTCCCAATCTCCACTGCACACTACAGTGGACTAGTACTAGAATAACTCTTCACACACAAGGTCAGAATAAAACTAAAAAAAGGATTAACCTCGTGGTTAACCTAACCCAAAACGGATTAGAGCTTGATCAAATCATCCATGCCAGTTCTTCTGGTCAAATATGAATGAACTACCTGCGGTGGAGTAGGTCCACGTTCTTGGACCAAGCCGCCACCGTTTATATCCATTTGCCCACCCGCCAACCAGAGTTGCCGATGAGAAAAAAAAACCCATTATTTTCTCTCCTTTTTCGCCTCGGAACAGTTGAGCTGATCGATCGCCGGATCAGAGTAGATTATCTCCTTTTCAATTTATAATTTTTTGAATTATTTTTTATTTTTACGCTCATCGTCATCACACGTCGCAGTCCCTTTCGGTTTCATCAGCGATCGGTTTCATCCACTATCTTCCCTTCCCCCCAATAAAAATTCGATCTTAAGGTTCTCGGTGAACCACCCTCCCCCCGTGTCTTGGTATATAGCGGATCTTCTGGGTCTCTGAT
>CM020182.1:2708-13377 GCA_009805545.1 Oryza longistaminata
CCAATTACACAATTAAGGAGCGAATACAAGTTGAGAAGAGGGATTTCCAAGAGGAGATTACATGCCGATCATCTATTTTAATTCTTTCAGCCCACAGGGAAGCATCTTCAATGCATTTCGCGAGCAACCGACGGAGCGAAATTTCTTCTCTTCTAAAGACAACATCATGTCAATGAATCCATAAATTCCAGAAACATAGAAGATAGAAACCCTAGAAGTGTTTAGTTGGGATAGATGATGGGGGGAGGGGGGGTGAGAGTTGAGACGCCTGCAATAGATACGATATTAAGAGTGATCCCAAGACTCGCCCAAAACTGCAGAGCGAAGGGGCAGTGAAGGCATAGATGTGAGGCCGTTTCTTCAGTAAGGTGGCAGAGATCACACTCTGGAGACGGCACAATAGTTTTTTTGTGTAGATTCTTCTTAGTACGGAGGCTGTCCCTAACCAGTAACCAGGAGCCATGCAAAGAATTGGATCTTCAGGGGGGCCTTGTTTTCCCAGACAAATTTCCAGTTGGGACAGGGAGGCTGTGAACCAAACTCAGCGAGATACAGACACTTAGTTGTGAGGAGACCACTTGATCCATGTGCGTATCTCTCATCTAGCTGGCCGGCATTCACATCCCATTCCGAGATAATTTGACATAGACTGAGGTATTGTTCTTCTTCAACTGACGAGAGGCGGGGTGCAAAGTGCTGCCGGATGTCGGAGGATAGAACGTGACGAACAGAAGCATCTTTCACCAACGAGTGCGTGTATAGTGGCTGCAATTTGTAGATGATGAAGTCGTTTCACTAACAGAGCCTCATTTTGTTTGCCAATATTCTTGACTCCCAGGCCTCCCACTTGCTTTGGAGTACAGACCGTGTCCCATGCGACAAGGCATCTCGCGCCACTGCAGGACCATTGTTACATACGATGAGAAATGCTGGAGCAAAGTAGCATCCCAATGTCTCCCATCTCTAGGAGCTAGATCGGATTATAGTAATGACAATGATGAGATCACATATTTGCCTATATATACACAATATATGGTATACTCCTTGATATATTTGAGTATTATGTGTCTGTTTCTACCAACACTGACAACCTTCTTGAGCTCTTATATATAGGAGGTCTGACCACAACAAATAAGCTACCCAACTTCTTAACTATTTTCTCTCAAACAGTACAACGCACTAATTGAATTTCTAATGTTTAAGAGGTGTATACACAAGAAGTCCTGAAGCCATGTGATGCTTTCATGTTCGACCTTGCTGGAGTTGTTTATTGGCCAAATAATGAAATATGAGCAAGTGCATGCTTTTCAGAAATGCTTCCTTCTTCAACAGATATTACTCCTTAATTAGATCATCTCCAAATAGGATGGCTATCTCACTCTATAAACTAAAATTTAGTAAATTTGAAAAAAAAAACAGACTCCAACAGGCTGACTATCCTACTCTCCAAGCCATCTAGCTGGCTAGTCGGCCAAACTTGCCCAGCCAAAACTGGCTTGCCAAACGTGGGAGTGTGGGACCCACGCCTGTTATTTATTTCCGGATTTCCCCCTTCGCCGGAACTAACGGGAGGCCAGGCGCCACCTACTAGCGCCGGTGTTTCTACTCCCTGCCTCCCGTCGCCCATCATCGGAACCGAGCTGAGGCGGCAGCTCCCCGGCCGCCGCGCTCCGCCTCGCTCCTTCCCACCTCTCTCTCGCCGTTGCTTCCCAGATCCAGCGGAGCCCCAATGCCGAGGCGGCGCAGGACTAGGCGAGGTCGGCGAGGAGCAGCTCAGAGCAGGATCAGGCGAGGCCTGGAGTAGGAACCGAGAGAGAGAGATGAAGCCACCAGAGTAGAGAGCCGTTGTTAGGGCCGAGGTTGTGCCCTCCGTCCTCAGCGCCACCACCATCCGTTGCAGCTTCCATCGTCGAATTGGCATCTACACCTGAGTTGTTACAGCTTTGTGGTGCCGAATATGCCTGCAATCTTCAGCTAGCTCATTGTCAATGAGCAATCTGTTTCTGAAGACATCCCAATGCCTACCAACCCTATGTTAGGAGCGAAGTGGTGAATAGCCGTGGATAGATTGATCACACATAATCTCCATTTTCACCCTGGAGTATGGCGTTATATCTGTGATCTGGCCTAGCGGCGTCCGGCCACGCATAGCGGCGGTCGGTTCGGCACTAGTGCTCTTTTCTGGGTTGTGTGAGGAGCTGCCAGCGTGCGGTGGTGGTGTTTTGTCTTTTGATTTTTCCTGGTTACGATCTCTCTGAGTTGTAATATTGTATTTTTTTCCTGCTATATCAATACGAAACTTCGCACTGTCTTGTGCGGGTCATTTAAAAAAAACTACATGCAATTTCCTTCAGCCCAAAAAATAGACATTTGTTACATTTAATTAGCAGCTAGTGTTTGTGGTTGCAAAACATATTACTCCGGTGTATCAACTGTAACCCCACAACTGCACAAAGATGACTTACAGAGACTATACATGTGCACTGTCAGGTGGAAACTTGTTGAAAATTGAATGTCCAAGTTACAAATGTAACATGTGGCAACATTCTGTAATATATCTAGCCTTTTTTTTATTTTCACTAATGTACGTTGGAATATAAATAAATTTCTTCATATTTAATTGAATCGAGCTAAGTTTGGTAAATATTAACATCTGTTTAGGAAATAGATAATTCTTTAGACCTGCCATTCAAAGTTCACAAATTTTCTTGCACGCCATCAGAAACTAGCTAAAAGGTTTGTATTCTTTTTGTATGTGCCACTGTCTCAAATTTTCATCTCCTCTCTTACGCTATCCTATACACGTCATCACACAATTTGCCTGCCATTAAGTGACATGGAAATTTACAAAATGGCTCACCTTCCTCCACCTCCTTATTGCTTCATTTCTGAATCTCATCTTTTCTAGCTAGTTTGTCTCCGTCGAATGGTTAACACTTGATACTATATAGCTTAATTAATTTGGTAATAAATCAACAATAACTAATGATGGAATTGAAGTAATACTATCTTAATTAGCTAGAGCTTGTTGAGTTGTGATCCAAATTCATTTGCACTTAATAAAGGCCAGCTTCTGCCGTAGTGGAGCGGTCGTCATCTCTTTTAGGGTTCCACCGTATATATATCTCTTGTAAGCCGCCGTGCGGCGTTGTAACCTCACCCCAGATATAGTGAAGATATTTTTGCTGGCTGGCGCCCGTAGTTTTTTCTCTCCTGTTTTGGGAGGGTTTTCCATGTTAAATCTCGTGTCTTCTGTGATTGATCTATTATTCTTTATCTTTTGTTTGCCTATCGCTTCCTAACAGAGCTATGTCCTCTGTCAGAACGGATCAGCCCAGCATTTGCTTCAAGGAGTAGATAGAGGAGATGTAGCCAAGAAACTTTGATCTGTTCTCAAAACGAGGGGCTAAGAACTAAGACGTAAGATCTGCTAGCTCCCCCTGGAGTTTCTCTTGTCAACCTCCTCATTTCGCTCTAGTTGTTGATATTGTCGTCAGTCTTACACGATGATTATTGCACCTGTTGCAACAGTTCTGTCGTAACAGTCCAGTCGGCTGAAAGAAAATTCAGTGAAAAACGATGGTTGATCGATCATGCTGGGTAATTGTTTTCAGCATCAACATGAAAGAAACAAGAACATATCGAGCTGTTGTATAAATTTACTTACAAGAGCGAGCATCATCCAGAGGGCCATCCTAGTATCTCCCGATCCTAACAAACTGATCCAAAATGAACCCATATTATATTCGAAGTGTCAGCTAGCTATGTATATTATTTTTCAGAAGAAATTGAAGTTCTTCTTGAATATTATTGTAATACCAATTGCCCAAATCCTGACCCAATCATATACGTAGGGAAAACGTGGTTAAAAATTATGTAATGCAAATAGATGCACAACGGGAAAGCTTATGTTGACACCCGTGTTTTTTTCCCGCAAAACTTTTCCATGTAATTTTTATGGTCCAAGATTAAAAGTGCACCCTGGTGCAAACATAAGCTATCTCTCACCACTATTTCAGAATTATTTTTCAAGGGCATTATGAGTACATTGGACAAAATAAATGTATAGATTACATCTCCCTTGTAAAAGTAACAGAACCCGGAAAGCATAAAAATCGATTTAGAGCGCCGCTTGCAAAAAATACATCTATTTTTGCAATCGTTGCTCTTAAAATACCACCAGTAAAAAAAATTGACTTTTACTAGCGGGATCTTAATAGCCCCGCTTGCAAAAATCATGGGAGAGAATAACCCGCGCGGAAGTCAATTATATTCCCCTCCCTATTTTTCTTGCTTGGTTCCCCCATATCCAAACCCTCTCTTCTCTCCCTCAATGCAGTGGAAAGCGGTGAGGGGGTGCAGCAGCGGCGGCGGTGGCACGGTAGAAGGCCAGCCTTAGCAGCGGCTAGGAGTGCCGAGTGACGGAGCTTGGTGGCGGCAAGGAGAGACTTGTAGCGGAGCATGGTGGCAGCGCAAGGCAGGCGGAGGCGCGGTCCAGTCCAGCACACGTCCTCGACAACAGTGTGCCCGTGCTACAAAGGGAGCGGCGACGACCCTGCCCTCCCCTCCCTCTCCTAGATCTGGTTATAAGTCATTTTAACATTTCCCACATTCATATTGATGTTAATGAATCTAGATAGATATATATGTCTAGATTCATCAACATCAATATGAATGTGGGAAATACTAGAATGACTTACATCGTGAAACGGAGGGAGTACTCGACATATATACTAGGTGCAGGGTTCACTTCTCTTGATGTGTTGTACTACAGTTAATTAACAGTTTCACACACACTTGATCAGGACTGCACGAGCAACGTTCCTTTATTTAGTGATGGCTCATCTATTAACCAAATGACAAAGACATACTATTAAGGCCTCTCATGTCGATTACAGCCAGTTACCATGCATGCATGGCATCATATACTGATTAAGCATCAACGTCGTCGTACGTCCCAGCCACATTATATATGTTGTGCTCAATACAAAACTTTTATTAATCTTCAGATGTATGTGACTCTGTGGATATGCATGTCACTTAATGTGTGACTCAGCATATATAGTATAGAACATTTTTTTTCGTTATATGCTGATGCTCATGCATGAGTGTGCTATACCAAAAGATGCTTGTGTTAGAAAAAGACACATGCACACATGATTACATATAGAGAACATATCCTATACACACAGGTCTTCTCGTATACTACACGCCAATTAAAAAATTTCAACAAAAATTCTATAAAAAAAACAAACCCATTATTGATAAATCAATAATAAAGAAGTAATAGTGAAACTTCCTAAAACTGGAGCGAAAAACCTTTAAACATAGAGAAACGGTGCGGATTAGAATATGAAAATTTTAGGGTTCTTAATTTTTTGATGGCCCACCCTATACCGATGGCCCCCTTAATTAATTGGGTTGCATGGATTAGGTGAGAAGATTTTTGAAGGAACTAGGTGAGAAGATTTGGACGATTTTGATGTGCAATTGACGACGATGTAACTAATTAGATAGGCAGTCAATTAATCAGGAAGATTAACACGACAACTTTATAATCTGTTAATGCAAATTCAGCAAAGGTACCGTTTTTATTAGTTGGGCCATCACCACTGCAATTCCCTGTGCCCACATGAATGAGAGACTACTGAAACCGACTAGCCGTTTCTTTGGCGCCATGGATGAGTGACACGGGAGCTAGCTAGCTCAATATATGCATGCAGCAGCTGTCCTTTGTGTCTCCACATAGCTGCATGTACTCCATCTGTTCCTTTTTCTTCAGACACCTCAACGGCTGAATAATGTATACAGTTACCTGAATAATGCCATCTTTCATTAATTTGTATTTCAGATATTTGTATTAATTTGCAGTTCTAAACAAGATAATTATATTTTCTACCAATTAATTTACACTTTTTATCATAATAATTATAGAGGCAGTTTTGGTGATGAAAATGTTGACAGAAATTCCAATCGGATCTAGCATATCGTTTTTCCGTAAAACTGGTGTCATTTTGAACCTTTTGTAAAATCAAAGGTGTTTTTGATTATTATTCTGTGATGAACAATTGGGCATTGGAGATTATTGGTTTTGTTATTTGGAATTTATTCACGAAGTGGTTTTGGAGATGATTATCATTTAGCAGTTCGAAAAACGTGCCACGAGTATCAAAATTTTTATCCAACTTTTGTTATAGGAATCAGGCAGTGCATGTTATAGGCTGTGTACGTTATGTGTGGACGTGTGGTTGGGAACTTTTTCTCTCCACATGGAAAAGGCACATGATTATTTAAAAAGTATTAGCTTTACAAAGTTAAAATATGGATTAATATAATTTTGTAAAAAATATACCATTTAACAGTTTAGAAAGCGTGCGCGTGAAAAATAAGGGATTAGAAGTTGAGAAAATTAGAGAGAACTGAAACGTCAAAGTCTTCCACTGCAAGTTTGGATCCAGTAACAAATTGTGTGGTTTTGTAAACCCACACCCACTGCTTTTCCAACACTAGCAAGAAAAGGCTGAGATGATATCTGTTGCCGGTGATTAAACAGCTGAGTTGACAAAAGGTGGCATTAGCAGTGCTAAGCATCACTGATTAACTGTAACCCTAACAAAGATACAGTGACTGTAAGGTACGGGGGACAAAAATTCAAACATGAATCGTGTCCCGATGTGCAGCACATACTTCAGTAGATCAATTACATTTTTTTTACAGAATTCACAGAGTGGATCCAATCATCCAAACAAGAAGCCAACTATTAACACAACCTATTGAACTAACATAAGCATGGAAGCTGCTACTTTCAACCTTTCTGCATGTCATCCTCGGAAAAAAAAAAAACTTTCTGCATGCAAAATATTGGCACATCATTCAAGCGAACATTTCTCTAGCTCTTGAGGTTGCAGATCTCTGTTCCTTGTGGAGACGCCCAGTCTCATGCCAACGGAGACGAGAGTTTCAAGTGATCTGGCACTATTGGCCAGAAGATCAGCGTCAAATTCTATTGCATCCTGTCATGAAAAGAATGATACAATTTGAGAAATAGATAAGGTGCATGGAATTTGGATGTGTAGTCGAATACGGCTAAATGTTTTAGTCAGCAGAAGCGAGAAAGAGAAACCTTCTCAAAGACGCATATTACTGTGCTCCCTCCAAAAGCGAAATATCCAAACTGGGAGAAAATATCATGCATTAGATAATCTGTGGACACAAGCGGTACAGCTGTTGCCTGAAACAACAAATGCGTAAAGAAAACCTCATCTCCTTTGTGGACGTAGTCACCCTCTTCTTTCAAGAACTCGATGCTTCCAACCATTGTTGCTCCAATGGCCACGAATGCCACCTGAACCATGTTATAAGCAAAGCAGTGCACAGTGAGTGGCAGCAAAGTTAAAGGCAGTGTTGTGTAATAAGGATTATATTGGAAATGTAAATATGACAAGGCCCAAGGCTGCTTTCACTTCACAGTGCATGTTTATACTTGGTGTGTTCGTGTATTTCGAACATGCGGTAAAACATTGAAGCTTTCAGCCAGAATGAAGGGGACATCCTTTTCAGTTAGTTTGTTTCGAAAAACAATAAGTATTCCAAAATTTCAGCATTATAATATATAAATGCCCCTAATGAAGTAGTTTTTTTTTTAAAAAACCTTTTTTTTTTTGGGAAATCAACCGCATACTGATGTTTGACAAAAGAAACAGAGGAAGCGAGAGGCACGCAAAGCAGTAAGCTGGTACCTGGTAGTCTAGGGGGAAAAGAATAGAAGTACAAACCTTTCCAAACTCTGAAGTTGAGATTATTGAAACAACTCGTTTGTTCTCGGTGAAAACATTACAATATCTGCTGTTCACAGCAATAGGATTGACCTATCAAATTTAAAGATATTTGTGTCAGTCATTTAATGACGAGGAAGTGAGGAATGATGAACAGATCACATGACACAAGACATGGTCTCCACGAAGAGGCACAAAAGCATGCTAAGATGAGTATACTATACCGTGTACAAGCATCCAGGAATTTCCACAAATTTCTCCAAAGTTCCTGAGACGGGAACATGAAACCTATGGTAATCCTGCAAAGCACAGAATTTGAGTAGCAAAACTACAGAATGTCTTTTACAAAAGCGTGAGTCTTTTGGAAGCAAATAGTTTGCTCCATATTACAAAATAGCCTCCATAAACATGGAATGGCAAGGATATTAAAAGCTTACCTGAGGCGCAAGCCGAAAGATTACCAATGATCCGTTGCACAAAGCATCAGAGTGTACATCCTTCCCAAGGAGACCCTCGATAGAAAATTTGCGACCCTAGGAACAGAAAAGAAAAACTGCAATAAGACTTCAGCTGAATAATCTACCATTAAAAGCAGAGATAATTTGTCACTAAAAACAAGATATTTTTACTACAACATTTTATAGAACAATAGTGTGAACAACAATGTCATTTCAAAGTCGATGTGGTCCTTCCATTTATAGTGTCTTATATGATTGACTATTGTTTCCTGGCAAATTATGTTATGTTCCTCGCAGCAAGTTTGGGTGCAGGTTCAGGCTCGTTTGAGCCTCTCCTGCTCGCCGCCGTCCTCGGACTTTGCCGGTTGGTGGCTCGCTGCTCGGCAAACTGTTGCGAAGATTGATCGCAAGACGTTCGACGCCGGGGTCATCCTTGTTACATGGTTGATTTGGAAAGAGCGCAATGCACGGGTTTTCGAGGGAACAGCCTCGTCGGTCACGCAGCTGTGTGCGACCATGTGTGATGAATGGGAAACTTGGAAATCAACGGGGCTAGTTACCTCGTTGAATGTTGCTGCAGCCCCAGCTCTAGAGATATTACAGACTTTGTAATTTGCTTTTTGTTGTAAAGGCGGTGCTCTGACGCATTGCATTTGTACAGTTTTCTCCTTTTCCTTAATATACATCGGTCGGCATTCTTCGCCGTCCCGGCGAAAAAAATTCATGGTAATACTGTTTTGTGGCTGATTGATCAAGTAGATATTGAAATTACTTCTGTGGAACAAGGCATTTATTATAGTTTATCCTATTGTTACTAAGAACATTATGATCCTGGTAAAAGAAAGAACATTATGATCCTGCCTGGCTTTTATGCAATGTCTGCGTAGAAATCCTGAATTGTAATCCTGACTGCTATCGGGATTCTCACTGTCTTCTGGCCGTTGTGCCAAGTAAGGCTCCCAAACGTGTAGTCCCCCTGCAGCTTCCATAGAGGTGAAAGCTTTACCTGGAACGTATGAACTTTGTTTGCAGCATTGAACACCAGAACAGGTGGCTCAACATCCATCTTTACGCCAGGTGGGCTCTCGATTGCAGCGTGGTAAACAGCATCAACCTCAGCTACATTTGTGACCGTTCTTGATACGACGACCGGATACCTAAGATCGGGAACTGAGATGGACGGTAGGTTCAGATAATACCCAGGCAACGATGTCGCATTGCACCTTACATATGGCTTTACAGTGCATCCAAAGAATTTGTTGTAATCGCTTGGATCAATGTCGTAAATCAGGCCAGGATCAGCTGCTCTGTTAGGGTTGATGTGCCCGCCTCCATAGTCAAATGGGTCAGCAATCTTCCGAGGCAACCCTTCGGCCAGTATGGGCATGCCACGCTCATCAGTTACAGATGCTTCACCATGCAAATGGAGCATAGGTTAGACAGATGCAGAAATGCCCATAGATTTAGATGAAGTGAAACATTTTTCCAGAGAAGCTGGCCTCACCTGTGGTGACTATGGCTGATTTTAGTGCAGCAGGTGACCAGCTTGGATGCAGAGCTTTCAGCAGCGCGACAACGCCTGCTACATGCGGAGTAGCCATTGACGTCCCTGAGGCAAATGCGTATGTGCCTTTCACTGCTGCTAAGATGTTGAATCCTGGTGCAGCTCTGTCTGGCTGTCAAAGAAGCAAGACTGAAGTTAGATTTCAAAGGATTATATGCCTTGTGAGACACCGGTGGAGACGTGGATTTGTGTGTGTGGTGGTGATCTAGGTACCTTGATAATTTCAGGGTAATCAGTTGAAGGGCCTCTTGAAGAGAAATCTGCTACTTTTGGTGCCATTATCTCATTCCCCGTTACGGTGCGTGCTGGATCGATCTTCACAATGGGTGAACTGCTCGGACAACCAGAATTGTGTCATGCCATTGCAAACTATTCAATTGATCCAAATATTGTATCTGTATCTTTCTTAAACTTAAGATCTTAACTTTATATCTTTATTTGAGAACACGTATAAATTGATCAGGAAGTGTGTTACCTTGCACTGAGTATGTATTTTCCGATCTGTTTCACTGTGTAATAGTCCACAATAACACACGCAATACCGTTGCATCTGGCTGTCGAACTTACAATGTCCACCGTATACTGAACAAAAATCATGCCAACCCCTCCGCCTTTCACGACGTTTCCCAGAGCTTCCTGGAAAAGGATAGATGGTTTGTTGAGAGTAAAAGATGCGCACAGCACAATGCTTCCTTTGACATCCGTGCCATTCAGAGCATCCTCTGTGCACCTAATTAGCCATAGAAAAGCCAAGTGAAATTGTATCAGCTTCCGAGCTCGTGACATTTTCACAAAGAATTAAGCAGTTTAATTTAACAAGTGACTGCTTGGATATCTAGGGGGAATCTGTGTTTAAATTCTAAATTACTAGA
>CM020182.1:14261-37356 GCA_009805545.1 Oryza longistaminata
GCCGTGTGCGTGCCGTGGCCGTTCGCGTCGCGGGGCGAGAGGTAGTCGATCTTGAGGTTCTCCTCGTCCACCCCGGCGTGGTAGAACCGCGCGCCGACGATCTTGCGGCTGCAGTTGTTGCTGCCCCATCCTTCTCCGACCTGGCACACGCCTTTCCACCGTGCCGGCACCGGCCCGTACCCTTCGTCGCTGAAGCTTCTCGACTCCGGCCATATCCCTGTAGTACGTGAAAGCTTTCACGCGAAATTAATGCATCTGCACAGATCATTTGTTCATTGAGTAAGATCATGCATTAATCGACTTTTATCAAATTCTAACCAGTGTCAACAATGCCAATGATTATCTCCTCGCCGTAGTTGGTTCGCTGGAGCAGTTCAGTGGGCATTCTGTAGTTCAGTCCAAGCATGTCCCAGCTCCGAGTGGTCGCCGTCGTATACGTTTTGCTTGGTTCCACACTAAGGACTTCCGGAAATTCTGTAAAAGAATGCGAATTAATATGACAATATATATAACCAGGGGCTATATCCCATTAGGTCTTGTTCTATTAATCCCTAGGAGAAAGCCCTAATGAGAAAAAGAACTCCAAAAGTTAAAATATACTCCATCCGTTTCACAATATAAGTCATTTTAACATTTTCCACATTCATATTGATGTTAATGAATCTAGATAGATATATATGTATAGATTCATTAACATCAATATGAATGTAGAAAATGTTAGATTGACTTACATTGTGAAACAGAGGGAGTACATGAATTGACCAAATCAGTTATTAACAAAGGCATTGTTAGCAATTGAAAAACACACAGGGTTAGATGACAAAACCCTGACCTGCAAGTTGCTTTGCTTGATCTTCAGTAAGCATCACGGCGAAGCCTGAGAAACCATGCTTGTAGTTGTGGATGATAGAGGCCAAAGAATCTTCCTTGCTAAAAAGTTTACGAATACGTACACAATACTTAACTAATTCGTCGACGGCGAAGCACATTATAAAATAACCGTAGATAAATCAAAGTGATCATACAAATTAAGCATGGTTAAACTGACAATGGGTACGCATACCTTCCAAGAACAGTGGTGAGCATATCATGGTGTGAAGCGATGACATCGTCGGGGTGGCTGTGTTTTACATCACCGAGATATGCTATGTAAAGCTAGAGGTGCAGGCGGTTAATTAGCGACATGTCTGAACTAGTTATATACTCCTTAATTCAAACAGTACTGTGTAATTCAAGCATACAATGAGCATGCACGCTTAGTTATAACTACCTTACGAGATCCGTGTGCTCTGAACAACAATGTGCAAAAGTAAAGTAGTAGAATTGCACGAGAAGAAGAATATAATCCCATTTCGCATATACTAGAGTGACTCTACTCTACTCTCACAGGCTCTTCACCATTTCGTGCAATCTCGTCGACTAGTATTTGTAGGTGTCTGGAGGTTGAGTTCTTACCCGAGTGCACCTGTTATTTTCCCGTTCTCTTGTTCTTTCC
This sequence comes from Oryza longistaminata, assembly GCA_009805545.1. Lineage (NCBI taxonomy): Eukaryota > Viridiplantae > Streptophyta > Magnoliopsida > Poales > Poaceae > Oryza > Oryza longistaminata. Next base: position 15,757 of record CM020182.1, read on the forward strand.
ATTTGATTAGCTTCATAGATACGGTAATTTCAAAGTTTACATTTGGGTTTGTTTGTCGTTCATGTGACGAGCGCATCCGTTTTCCTTAGACCGGTTCATGTAACTGTAACTACGCTGACTTATTGCTGGAGTATTCTTTTTTTTTTTCCCTGATTACATATGGTTGGAGCACCCATGCTGAAGCTCAGTTGGCTATGTTACTTATGATGAATCAATTTCTCAACCATATGTAAGATCCTTAATTAAAGAAACAAGCATATGCATCATCCATCTCCTTATCGCGACCATGTCCTGCAACGGAAAGTAGCTGTCAACTTACGTGCTCTTTCCTTTGAAGTGGTAAAAGGGTTTAATCTTTTGTTTTAGATGTGAGAGTGTTGAATCAGAACTTACTGATTGCATGAAGATTTAAAGGGTTGAATCAGTAATTAGTGATTTCATTCTCAGGTTTACATCGTAGTGTCTAACTAGGAATCTACTGGGATCATCTTAAGCGGCATCGCTGAATACGGCTGAATGGCTCAGGCCTTTCGTCGCTCGGCCCAGTTAATCTGGACAGGGTCCAGTTATTCATGGGCCCTATTAGGTCCACTTCGGAGCACAAGGCCCATTTTGTGCTTCGAGGCCAGAAAGAAGGCATCCCATATCCGACTCTCTATCCATGTACAGGATCGTCGAATCCAACACCGGCACGGCGGCGCCGCCGTGCGGCGAGCCAACTCTGGCCAGCAGTCGTCGCCTCGGTCATCGTCGGCGGGCGGCCGCCGGCAAATGCTGTCCCCAAGTTCCCAGCGTCTGAGCCGGCCAAGCCGATGATGAAGGAGGTAGCAACGAACAAGCCCCCCCCCCAGCCCTTCGCCGCTAGGAGCTAGCTCCGCACACGCACCGAGGCGTCGCCCGCCGGATGCTGCCGGGCGACCCGAGTTCGTCCCTCCTCTGCCGGTTTCGTCTCCCTCGGCGGCCGTCCCAATTGACGGCGAGTGAAGAAAGGTAATCCTCACAAGCACAGAACGACTCTTATCCTCTTCTACGGGCACAAACACGCGGTGTTCAGATCGTTTCTCCCTCTCGGATTTGCCTCTTATTTTGCAATTTTCACGGACATTCGGGCTATGCTACATCAGCGGTAGAAATTATGAGCCGTAATCTGTACAGCATTTGAGATCCTCACTGTATGGTGCGGCTCATCCTTCCAAGTAAGGCAATCTTCTTGCCTTCTTTTTTTTTTTTTAAAAAAAATGTAGCCCCCTTCATTGCCGTACATGTGATAGACTAACTATGAAGAGATGGATCGATGCCGATTTTGATTCCTGGTGAGCACTGGATCTTGGACTCATGGAGTGGCACACTGCCTCGAGTATGCTCAATCACATTAGCGAGTTCTTGTTGCACTTCAATTGGATAATCAGAGATAGATATAGAGGGCAGGATTAGTGGCGAGCTGATAAATTGGTTAGGAAGAGTGTAAGGCCATTGTTTATATCTGTGCACGTTTTTCTCCAACCCATCAAACAATAGTAGTACAATTTATAGAGGCAAGTTTCTCTGCTGGGCATCTTGAGAATTGACAGAAACATGACATACAAATGGAAGAAGACAGTTATGTTGGATGAGTTATCTTTTTCCCCAAAATTTTGAAAGCTACTCCATATTTGCCTGTCAATATCCATTGTAGTAGTTAGCTGATGATATGCTGCGATCTTCCTATGTTAGACTTTAGCACCACTAGGCCCCTGTTGGTTTCTCTTTAAAATATTTTGACTGAGATGAAACTGTATTATTTTACATCAATTCATTTGTTTCGCTATTGAAATACGTAGTAAACCAGATAATACTCAGATAAATTTGTAAGACTTCTATATTATTTTGTTTTTCATTTTAATGATCAGTTCTAAGCTACACAGATAATACTCAGATATTATAGTTTTTATAATTTAAGAGTTTTTCAAATACAAACATGTTAAATTATCATCCAACATAATTCACATAATGTTTCAATGTATATCTTTATTATCTTTTATGACATCCTATATACTTATATAGTTTATCCTCACTTAGTTATTGTTTAAATGATTAAGAGTAAATTTCACAAAACTACAGGTATTTTGACTAAATTATGACAAAACTACAGATTTAAGGAGTTGTATCACAAAACTACACATTTAGCACCAAATTTATCACAAAACTACAGATTTTAGGTTAAGTATCACAAAAATGCATATTTAATATTGAACTTATCACAAAACTACAACTTTTGTAGTTTAAATCCCTGGCACTATTGTTATGGTGGAGCTATAAGCATTATTACTTTGTGATTAAATTGGTTTTAAACCTATAGTTTTATGATAATTTAGTTACCAAACATGTAGTTTTGTGACACTTCATCTTAAATGTGTAGTTTTGTGATATACTGAGTTAAAACTGTAGTTTTGTGATAATTTAGCCATAGTATCTGTAGTTTTGTGAAATTTACTCAATGATTAATCTATGGTTCAAATTATCTTTCTCCTTTTTTTCCTCAAATTAAGTCATATCACAACCTTTAGATGATTAATCTACGGTCCAAACTATCTCCCTACTTTTCTTTTTCCATAAAGTCATACCAGCTTACTTTTTACGTTTGAATCATCATTCTACATACTATTTAAATTTAAATTATCATAAACCACATTAATTTACTTAATCTGATATTATCTAGCTATCTTACACGTTATTTTTTATTGTTATCATACTAAATTCCCGCAACAATGTGCGGGGTTTCACCTAGTTTATTTACTAGATTGCACCAGAAATGGCGCCACCATAAACATTTAAACCTCGCAAAAAAAAATTAAAACATGCCCCCTAGACTAACCGGTGTCAATAATCCCGATGATTATCTCTTCTCCGTAGTTGCTCCTTCGGAGTAATTCACTGGGGTTTTGGTAGTTCAGCCCCAGGAAATCCCAGCTCCGTGTGGTCGTTGTCTTGTACCTCCTGCTTCTCTGCACACTGATTACTTCTGGTAACTCTGGAGATATCAGATGCATTAAGCAAACCACACATGCTGAGTTTATCGGGATAATCATACTGCTCGATTAGAATCAGAATGTGAGAAGTATATATGATCGGTATTCTAGCCAAGTGAATCGATGTATCATCCTCTTTTCGGGATGGGTATATCAGTTTATTGGTAGGATCATCTGACCTGCAAGTTGTTCTGCTTGCTCTTCTGTTAGCATTGCAGCAAATCCTGAGAATCCATGCTTGTAGTTATAGATGATGGAAGATAAGGATTCCTCTTTACTGAAAGTTCAACATGGTTAATTGGTTAGCAAGAAATGGTTTGGTTAAGCTCTTGAATTTCAAAGTTCAGATGGTTCATCAAAGAACCTTTGATACAAAACCATAAAGGTGAAAGTATACAAAATATCATGTGATCAAAGTCATCAAACTAACTGACAGTGACAGAGATCACCTTCCAAGAACGCTTGAGAGTGTATCATGGTGGGAAGCAACAACATCGTCTGTGTGTGCATGCTTTCTGTCACCTAGATACGTTATGTAGAGCTATAGCAGAGGGTGTTTAGAACATTTCTTAGTCCAATCTCTTGAAAAGCAAATCGTGAAGGAGGCATGCTAACCTTGCGCGATCCGTGCGCTCTGATGAACAGCATCCAAAAGCAAAGTAGCAGCACTGAAGCCAAACGTTGCTGACAAGAGTGGAATTCCATTTTTCTTCGTTGTGTAATTGTAGAGCGAAAGAAGGCCAATTTATAGGTGTGAGATGTCTGAATTTGATGGGGTCATATTCTTCAGGTCAACGAAGTTAGTTTTTCTCAAGCGCTCCTTTCCTTTGCAATTTCCTAACTCAAAATCAACTAAGGAAGCGCCCCTTTTCTTTTCAATTTCCTAACTCACAATCTTACTTTCACATCTTATACGAACTTTTTTACAGAGCACACATCTTATACAAACTTGTAAGACCTATGTTCGTGAAGTGCGCGTAGTTCAATTGGTTAAATTTCTTATGACGGAATTTGTCCATCCGAGTTTAAGTTTTAGACTTGACACCATAGTTGCTCGTATTTATGATTAATTATTTTTTGAGTGGTAAACATATCTCAAGATATGAAGTGCCAGTCTTTCGGACATAGTGAGTGTGCACGTTTGTTTGTAGTAGTACTATGTCTCTTAAAAAAAGAAAAAAAAAAGCTACCTAACTACTCCCTCCGTCAAAAAAAAAAACTCAACCTAGTACTATATGTCCAAATTTATAGTATTAGGATATGTCACGTCCGGTACAATATTGGTTTTTTATGAGACGGAAGGAGTACACCTACTAAGGCTGCAATGCATTTCCGTGAACACAATTTAGAATCTAAACGGTTCAGCGTTTTAAACCAATCCGTGCTTCCATCTGCTTGCGAAATGACATCTTTGACATAACAGTATGAAACAGATCATGCTACGACATACTCCGTATACTACTAGGTTGCAACCGCGTTTGACTAATCGGAGCATCGAGCCTTATAAGCCATGTAAATTAATAACTCATCCAAGGTGAAAGCGCGACGCAGATAGGTGAAAAGCATGCGCGTGTGTGTTTTGAAAGTCCACTGCCAAGTGCCAACCCAAGTGCACTTTCTTCCTCTCTCTAATGCAGAAGTTAACGTCACTTGTTAAAATTTGTCCGATTCAGTTAGTGGAACAAGTAGATCATCGAGTTTCCTTCAGTTGTCGCTTCCATCAGAAAGCTATTTGTTCTCAAGCCCACCAATAAAATTGGATCGCATATAAGAATATTGCTGAGCCCACCAGGAAAATCAGGTGAGCCCAAAAGACCCAATTAAGGTAGTCAAAATCAGATGAGGGCTGAAAAGCCCAAGAAGGCCGAATGCCTAAATTTAGCTCTGCCGTGAGGGGAGAACAGCTCGGCACGTTCTAATTCGCCGCCTCGCCTCACCAAAACGCGTCCCTTTCCTCCCGTTTATAAGCGACGCGTGGTGGAGGCGGCCGGAAGCGCCCAGAAGAGAGCTCTGCCTCGTGGTCAAGCCGTGCCGCGTCGTCGTCTCCCTCGCCTTTCCCCTCCGCTCCGCTCCGCCGATCAAGGTGACCTCCCCCTCCCCTTCTCTTACCCCGATGGCCCGATCGATCTGTCTTTCCCGCGTCTGAAGCACGAGAGATCCTTCTGTGGTGGGAGTTCCTCACGCGTTTCGTGATCTCGCCACGAGCGAAGTGGATCTCGTAGGTATTGGGGGGTGGTCCTGTCGTTGATTTGGAGATCGTTTTGTCCGATTGGGTGCTGGTATCGAGGGTCTGGGGGAGTGGAAAGTGGTGGTAGGTTAGGTTCATTCGTTATTGCCTCCACGCGAAGATGGCTGGATATTTTTAGGGCGAATTCAGGCGTCAGATTTGGGGAATTTTTAGAGTTAATAGGCGTTACTTGTTTTGTTTTGATCTAATCTGTTCATACTTGAGCTACGATCCCGCTATTTTAGTTAGTGTCCGTAAAAGAGGCATTTCGATTTCCTGCTGCTTAGAATGATCGATTTTATAATTGGCTTCTGTCTATGAGTTAACACAATTTAATTTTGCAAGTTGGGAGGTGTATTGATGTTTATGCTTGATTTGCGTCAGATACGTTTTGATAATTCTGTACCTGCGCGAATTACCCAATTAGTGGGACTTATTGCAAGACCATATCTGCTTTATAATACAACGCTGACATAAACTGTTGAATGTTCTGTTCTACCACCAAGAAATCCATCCCTAACAGGAACTATGTGTGGTAGCCTGGTAGGATATATATGTGTCATATAATAATATGTAAAACAGCACTGGTGCATTTTTGTTGGATTTTTTCCGGGCTTAAATCCACCTCGATTTTTGTTGGATGTACTTGAGCTGTAGCCTGTATCTCTTATGTTTCCCTGGTTGATTTCATGTGCATTTTTTTTGGATAGATGCCATCAGACCCAATCATGATAATAAATAATTTTGTTTTGGAGATGCACTTCTTGCTGGCCACTTATCTTATCTTTTTGAGATGCGTTTGATTGGAATGTTTGCAGCTTGCATTGAGACAAAGAAATCAGCTTTCATCTGTTTGAGACCAATCAAACTCAACTAGCAAATTTCATGTCTGATCTCGACGTCCAGCTTCCATCAGCTTTTGGTATGCACACATTTCCTTGGACATTTAGTTATCATAACATCACCTGTGCAAGCTTTAACGATTTGATCGATAGGTTCTACTTCTTTAGAGAATAAATATTTATATTTCTTTTCTAAATTACTTTAGATTACTCTTAGTTGTATATTTCAGTCAACAGGATATATTGATATCCAGTTACGAGCTATATTGTTTAGAATTGTATCTTATCTGGTTTACCTCATTTCTATTTAATTTTGATTAGGAGTAACTGGTAGTCTATTCTGAGCATGCCTGAACCCATCATTTGATAATTTTGAAATCTTCCCTGTAGATCCGTTTGCGGAAGCCAATGCTGAGGACTCCAGCGTTGGTGCTGGATCAAAGGACTATGTACACGTGCGCATTCAGCAGCGCAACGGAAGAAAGAGTCTGACTACTGTTCAGGGCTTGAAGAAAGAGTACAGGTACAACAAAATCCTCAAGGATCTGAAAAAGGAATTCTGTTGTAATGGTACTGTAGTCCAAGATCCAGAGTTAGGCCAGGTACAAAATAGCATTTCTGTTGTGTTGGATCCACATTGTCTGGTGTGAAATAGTGAATGTGTATAATGATGAATGTTCTGCTATTTTTTCAGGTCATTCAACTTCAAGGTGATCAGCGTAAAAATGTTGCGACGTTCCTAGTTCAGGTAATCTATATGATACCAACGCTTATCTTCATATTTGTTCAGATTGCTTTTATCTGATGAGCTTCTATTTTGGCTAGGCTGGAATTGTAAAGAAAGAGAGCATCAAAATACACGGGTTTTAGGCTACACATAATGCCTATGTGCTATTATATGATACAAAATATTGAAGTGTCTGAAGCCTGAAGTTGTGATAATACCAGTTTTTACTACTTCTAAGACATTTGAATTTGTGTCGGTGTGAGCTCTTGGTTATTGATGCAACTTGTTTCAATATGGTTTGTACGTGCTACCTATATGAAAATTCGGTTCTGTTATATTGTCTACTGAACAAAAGTATATTGTGTTTATCTAAGCTTTCGCTTCTCATGCAATTGTTGTTTGGATTTGGCATTCATCTCCTATGAGCTCTTACACTATCGATTACTATGACTTTTTTTTTTTCTCAAGCGCCTCTTTTCTTTTAAATTTTCTAACTCAATCTCCCTATAATCTTCCTTTCACATCTTATAATAACTTGCAAGGCCTTGCAAACACCGTATGGTGCTGAGAATTTCCAACTTGCAGTATTTCTGATGACCGAGTCTACTCTCTTGGTCTTCTAATCATTTTGCACCTTCAAGCTTCAAGGCTACAATGCATATTCCTTTTGAAAAAGGCAAAATGTGGCTTAGCTTGTGGATACCTGAAAAACATGTTTATTTTTCCCGTAGACAGAGCACCCACTATTTTATTATTATTATTTAAACTATTTTGGAGAGAGAAATTCATAAAATGACCATAATGCCCTTAAACCAAACCCGTTCCTCATTCGACTAGACCACCTCACGCCCTTCGTATCAAAACCCAAACCCTAGACACGTGGCGATAGAAGCGATGGTAGCAACTCCATCAGCAGTATACCCCCCGCGAAGGTGGTTGCGTGCTGTAGCGGGTTGGCTCTCTTGCTTTTGAGCTTCCCTATGCAGTCATTGCCCCAACTCCTTATGGCTTTGGTTGAAGAGGGGACACATAGCTCCTCATGGCTTTGGTTAAAGAGGGAACACATGGTGGATGCGTCAATGTCTAGCCGACACCACCATCTCCACATGACTACTAGGTTTCACATCGTGCTCACTAAGAGCCAGTACTATAAGTCTCTTATCACTAGCCAAAGATACCGTGTAGACTCATACGATGATGTGGCGCAGAGAATAGAAGATAGGAGAGAGGACGAGCCACTTCTCATGTAAGGAGCAATCTCTAGACAAATTTCAAGAAATAAGAGAAAGAGAGTAGTGGATTGGTAGTGAGTGTACTAGGGTTAGTGTAAATTGAGGCAATCTATTATATATGTTAGTTCTAAATTAATGAGTAGATAATGTTGACAAAATTAGAGGTGAGTATTATCTTTATTATAAAACTTGCTTTGAGTACACGCTAATAAGCTCATAGATATTGGCTCCATCCGCACTATCGAGGATGAGGACCACATGGTGGATTTTTGGCTGCCACGTATACATAGCCAGATTGGCAACACACACGGTAGGAGGCCTCAAGCATAAGGAATGTCGCGTCCACCAAATGATACTCAACAACTAATGTTAGTGCCACTTGCTCTTGGTAATGGGGATGACCGATTGCAAGAGGAGGTTGCTCGCTATGGCTATCATGCCAGTAGCCGTTTGGCATGCCCATTGGATCTAGATGTCTGCACCGACACATATGTCATTTCCTCTTCTTAAAGCAAGTTTAATAGTAGGTTATAACCAACTATATAAGCTTATGTGAATGAGAGAATAAGAAAAATAGGAAGTGTTAGGTTTCATACAAGAGCTATCTTTTCATATTGTCCAAAGTAAATACATTAAATACATACTCCATTCATCTTAAAATATAAACACTTCTAGAATAACGCTAAAACGAGGAGGTCGGCGAGATGATCAGCGAGGCCGACGTCGACGGCGACAGGCAGATCAACTACGAGGAGTTCGTCAAGTGCATGATGGCCAAGTGAGTGAGCAATGCACACATATACTCCCTCCATATCAAAATGTTTAACGCCGTTGACTTTTCTAAAAATGTTTGACCGTTCATCTTATTCAAAAATTTTTAATTATTAATTCTTTTCCTATCATTTGATTTATTGTTAAATATACTTTTATGTATACATATAGTTTTACACATTTCACAAAAGTCTTTGAATAAGACGAACGGTCAAACATGTTTAAAAAAGTCAACGGCGTCAAACATTTAGGGAATGAGGGAGTACAAATTAACCTTGTCTTTCTTTCTCTCTCTGATGAAAATATTTCTCTCTGATCGGATGGTTGATTTGTGGCGCTGTGACCGCGTACGTGTGTGTGCTTGCAGGAAGAGGAAGAAGAGGATAGAGGAGAAGAGGGAGCACGACGGCGGCAGCAGGACGGCCGCGCCGGCGAGCAAGCGTGGCCAGAAGTGCGTGGTCCTGTAATAATTGAGCCAGCGACTGAGATTCTCATGAGTCAATGAGCTACACGAATGATGTGTGTAGTTGTAAAATGGCAAAACAATTGTGTGGGCGTGTAGTATGATGCTCCACTGAAAGATCGAGAAATAACACTAGGCCAGTGCAAAGTTTTAACGACGACCTTTGTCAGCCTCGCAGCCGTAGTCCGTAGGCTGTGGGCCCGTGCCAGGCCATGGGCGACAGCCCAAAACTTGCTCTTTCTATCCTCATCTTTCCAAATTTTGGCAGTGCTAAATTTCATAGCAATACTAAAATCAAATTTAGTAAGATTTCAAATGGCAGCAAACGAAACCATCCAAAATCACCTCGGCGAGTTGTCGGCAGAGACAAGTGGCAACTCGAGCCCGGCTTGGAGACGAGCTTGTTCCTGGCTTTCCTTCAGCTTTGTCCTGCTCGACTAGTACATATATAACTGGCCGAAAACCTGCAATAACCAAGCCAAGGACTCTTTCCGCCGCCCATCGACATCCCATCGAACTCTCTCGCCGCCGCTGCCGGAGCAAATGCCGGAAACTCGCGCTGACGCCGACGGCGTTGAGCTGCCGGCAGCTGATCCGGCGACGGCTCCTCCCCCCCACGTGGTCGTGCGTATCCCTGACGTCAATGGCAAATCGGACGGGTGCCGCCGCCTCACAGCCGTTGAGAAGGCCCCGTCCTTTGCGACATCATTTTGCAATTATACACCTCAAACATAACCTTTCTATAATGACACTGAACCCATATTTCATAGGACACAATACCCATTTGTCATCCACTCGAGTGTTCAAAAACAGCGAAACCCCCTAATTGCAGTCCCATATTGCAATGTTTTTTGAAAGCCAATATTGCCAATTTCTCGTTTATAAAGCATGATAAGCGTACGTGAGCTTCTCTACACCTGTCCCGTCGTTTTTCTCTCTTTTTTTTATTCAAATCCACGGGAGGGAATAGTTTCCCCCTTGAATATATTTACTTCAACTCAATTTTTTTTTTTTTGACCACGTCGTTCGTCGTTATTTCTTCTCTGCCCTGATTTTGTCAAGTATTATACACTGACCACATTGATGATGATACTGATCTTTTCTTTGTTTCTCTTGCAAGATTTGGGGACATTTCGGCGGTATTGTTCTTTGTATTTCTTTTACAAGCCATCGCGACTCGACATCTCGACATCCTGCTGTTATTTTACCGCTAGGGGCTTGCAGCTCTTTGCTGTTATGATTTTCGCATTTTGCGTTTTATATTGTTACCGAATCGAGTGATCGACACGGAAACCATACGAAACGAAAACTGCGACTAATACCGAAATTTTCATGTGGCAAATGCACCAGCACCATTTGTTATGTATTAAACTTGTTTGGAAGTTTCTAGTGCTGTAGCTTTTTCAACAATTATTCTGATCCTCCAAAACTCAGTGTGTTGGTTTGATGAATGAGACCGGATGAAGATGGCCGTCTGATCTTTTTTGTGTTTTTTTTGGGGGGGATTTTTTTTATGTTGTGGTTTGGTTGGTAAGCAGGTGGATGGGAGACCTAGAAAAGGAATATTCCCTCAGTACCTAGATGATGCATCCGACCAATTTTCCGATAAGCCATCTTGTTTGGGTCAGGGTGATACGTCCTATGCTGATTGTTGTGTTAGTTTATTTATTTACTTCATCCGTTTCAACCAATGTAAGTCATTCTAACACTTTCTCATATATATTTAGATGTCAATGAATCTAGATAGATATATATATGTCTGAAATTATTACAATCAATAGTAAATGAATGGAAATATCAGTAATGACTTACATTGGTAAACGGAGAGAGGTACCCAAGCTCAAATGATTTTCTCTCATCAAAACGTTTATCTTAATTTATGATCCGATCACATCATATTATATTTATTGCAATTAAAATCTTTAAGCAAGATTCGGAGATTATATTTGATAAAAGAATAGATAAATGGGCCCCACTAAAATTTTGGTTTATTCCCTCCCATACTATATCCTCCTCCAACCAAACAAATAATTTGACCATCCTATCCATAAAAAAAAATTGATCTCATGCCAAAAAAATATTGAATTGTCATATCCCATCCATCATATCTTACACATATGGTTTCAGAAAATGCATTAATATAACTAGAAAATAAATTAAAAGTACAAAAAAGTTAAAAAAAAAATCAGTTTTTTCATTCTTAAAAGCGACTATCCCAGTCGTTTTTCTCCAAACAAGCCATACAGGCGCGAGATCGGGCGTTGGGCCGTGGCTTGTGGGCCGTGTGCGCGTGCCAGCCCGTAAACCGCTCGCTGCTGGGCCACACGCGTTCGCCCCGCCGACCGTCGCGACGCCGCCCTCCACCCTCTCTTCTCCTCCCAAATCCCCCCAATCTCCCACCCAGCCATGGATGCCGCGGCGCTGCCCTGTTTCGATCGGCGACCCCTTGCTTCGCCGCTAGCTCCCCGTCGAGCCCTACTACGCGAGCCGCGCTCCGACGAGGAGGCCATCGCCCGCGCGGAGCATGTTGGTAGACGGATGCCGGGGCGGCGCGCGCCGCACCGAAAGGTAGCTAGGTATGTATACCATCTTACCATCTTTCCATTGCGCTGGTTAATCATCGCCTCTCTATGTGTAGCACAGGCCACAGCCATTCTTCGTCCTGGTTATTTTTCTTGTTTATATTATTGCTCATGTTGCCCCAATTTCATTACTACAGTAGCGCATTGTTTTTTTTGGGGGTATTCCCTGAATTTCGTGTGGAATGAAACTAGCATGACAGAGAAAGAGCAAAGATTTTAATTCTACGAAATAGAGAAAACCGAAAGACCAACATTTTTTTAAATTGTTTGGAGGAAAATTATTACAACTTATGAGATGGGACACCAAACTTTGTTCCAAGGTTGAGCACGGAGAAAAACAAATGGCAAAGGAATCACATAAGCATGCCAAACTGCCAAAAAGCCGATGCCATTTATTATGCAAATCATCAAACCTTCTCCCAAGCATTCAGCAAAACTTATCATTATCAAGCAATTTGCACTCACCTTCCCGAAAGGATAGCCTTAATTTGTGGTCCCATTTGAGTACCCTCATTGCCTTTCTATTGAAACTCCAAAATTAGCAGCTGAATTCCCCGCCATTCCAGAGTTCATGTGTTCACGATCCTGTTTATACGACCTTAGACACCAGGTGCTTTCACCTGTACCTGCCGGTAGGCATTCTTGAGCTTATAACAATGTCGGTCATGCTCGCCTATCAAGAATGTGTTTTCCACACAGCTCATGCAAGCGGTCTATTGACAACTCTGTAGTGCATTCATATTGATGCCCTTAGTCTACTGTCTACAGCAATCATTGAAGCTTCCCTCAGCAATCTTTTGGCCGCCACCCAGTTTGGTAGTGCACTTGTTTCTGGCGTCCACTAACACTGCAAGTTGCGCGTAAGATCTCAGAAGGACATGCCACAAACTGTCTTTGTTCTATGAGCGTTGGCAGGGCGCGCTGGAGGCCTACCGGGAGACGGCGCGGCCAGCGTCTCATCCTCGTCATCCGCCTCCTCCTCCCTTCGGTCATGACGTCCCTGTCGCCACTTGCTTGCCCCGCGTCGCACCCTGTCCTCTTCTCCCCCTATCTCCCTTCCGCCGCCCCACCACCAATCTCTGCTGCTCTATCCTCCTTCCCCTTGTTGTCCCACGCCATTCCGCCTCCGACGAGCCTCCAGCGTCCTCGCTCGGCGCTCCCCTCTCCCTCTGTTATCCATGTCCAGGAGCATTTTGCGTTATAAAAGTGGTTAAAACTCTCCAAAGTGGTATTCATCGAGAAGATAATATATGAATTGATATTGATATCCCATGCATACTACTAAATAGAATTTCATTGAACGTTTATAGTGTGGACATATTGTTCGTGTCTTGTTAATAAGCTATACTCCATCCGTTGAAAAAAAAAAACCCATCTTTTACTAAATGTGATATTATATCATGTACAACGGGGAATCTAGACGGTAGATTAGGGGCCTGTTTAGTTCGCGAAATGAAAATTTTGACTGGTGTCACATCGACTGATTGACCGGATGTCGGAAGGGTTTCGACCACGAATGAAAAAACTAATTTCATAGCTCGCCTGAAACCGCGAGATGAATCTTTTAAGCCTAATTAATCCGTCAAGTAGCACATGTGGGTTACTGTAGCCACTATGCTAATCATGGACTAATTATGCTCAAAAGGTTCGTCTCGCGATTTTCCCCCTAACTTTACCAATTAGTTTTTCTTTTTAATCTATATTTAAGTTTCCCATGCATGTGTCCAAATATCTCGATGGATGTTTTCGGAAAAAACTTTTTGGCGAACCTAAACGGGCCTACGTGTTGGCCGAGTCCTCGGCCATGCCAAGCCCGTACCGCTTCCTGCATGGCCCATGCATCACCCGGTCGCCCTTGTTCTCACTCTCCCAGGCCCCCAATTTCCCTCCCGTCGGACGGCGGTAGGAAAGCCGCTTCGCCGGGACCACTCCACAAACCAACAGTGATGCCCGGCGCTGCCTTTCGTGTCGGATCAGCTTGCTTCGCCGCTAGCTCCCCAGCCCTACCACAGCGGGCGACCAGACGCTCGAGAGCCTGGATGTGGGCTCGAGGCATCGCCGCCGGAATCATGGTTGGTCGGCAATGGCGGTGGCGGCTGCGGGTGGGACGAACGAAGAGAGAGCTAGGTAATGTATGTACCTTCTAGGCTCTACCATCTTCCGTTGCATTGCACTGGTCACTCATCTCATCTCTATGTGTAGCAGTAGCACAGCCCATTCTTCATCCTTGCTTTTTTTCTGTGGTTATGGCGTCATGGTTGCTCATTCACATATTAGCACATTTTTTTTATCCTCGAAATTTCGTGGTGGAATGGAACTAGCAATAGAGAAGAACAAGATTTTAATTCAGATAAAATTAGAGAAACCGAAAGACACATCGTTTTAGATGGTTTGAAGCTTATACAACTTAGAGGAGTAGAGGCAATTCAGCCATCAGGCACCAACTGTTCCACGGTTGACTAGTAAACAAAGAAAAAAATGGCGAAGGAATTAAGGAAGTCGATATATGCATGAAAACTGCCCAAAGATGCCACTTATATGCAGATCATCTTTTCTTCCAAGCCAAGAGATGCAACAATAAACATCAAGCATTTCCCTCACCTTCCTGAATAATACTTAATTCTGTATCCACTTGATATACACTCGTTACTTACTGTTGAACTCCAGAAAATCAGCAGCTGGAACTGCCTTGCAATGTCAGCCGTCCATGGCGCCTTCTGTTTATAGGACCAGACACCAGTTGCTTTTCACCTGTACCTGCCAGTAAGCACTCTTTGAGCTTGATAACAATGTCGTCATGCTTGGTCTATCAATGGACACATTTCCCACACAGTTCATGGCAAGGTCTATGACACTCTGTACAGAAGTGGCATCATACGATGCACCAGTCTACTGTCCACAGCATCATGAATGCTTCTCTAGCAATCTTTTGCGACCCAGATTTGGTAGATGCACTGTTTCTGGTCCACTAATACGAAGGTTGGCCGGTAATGATCTCCAGAAGGACAATGCCAAAGCTGTAGACATCTGCTTTCACAGTGAGTTGGAAAGTAGCATGGGTACCTGAAATGTAAGAGCAGTATTAAAGTCAGCTCTTTTAATCTGCATTACTCACTTGACTTGAACCAGAAGAAGCGTATGGATCTAATATCAGTCAGTTAAGGATAACTCACTCTGGGTCAAGGTAACCAACAGTACGCCGACAATAGTTGATATGTGTGTGTGTGCGGGAGTGTAAGATCGTGAAAGACCAAAGTCAGATATCATGGCACAAGATTCTCATCGAGAAGATGTTTGCGTTTTTACATCTCTGTGAACATCTGCGGGTGCCATGATTCATGTAGATACTCCAGTCCTGCCAGTCCATCAAGATTCATACGTTTATCAACTTCAATGCTTTAGTTTCTAAAAGAGGGTACAGAGATTAAGTGGACCTTGTGCTGCATCAAGTGCAATTGAAGTCGCTCTTCCCAGCTCAAACTGTAGTCTTGTTCCTGTTTCAAAGTGCAACAAATTGACACTCATAAGTACCATTGGGCATGCTACATATACAGGTAATATAGTATATTGTACCTATCTTAGAACTTTGAGTCATATAGGGTGAACAACATTAATTTAGTGTACTGAATGCAAACCTCTTCTTAAAACTTCTTTAAGTTCCTCTTAGACATGAAATCGTACCACAAAAGGCAAGCATTTCTTGTTTTGGCAATATCCTAAAAATTGACGAGATTCTTGTGATAACTTTTGACAATGTTTGCACCTGAAACAGCAGCAGACTGTCATACAAACAGGCTTTCATTGAAGCAATAAAATAGTGTACATCCAAATAATGTGTGGAACTATGACTTCTAGATATACTAGCATCTAGTAGCTTGATTTTTATTCAGACCACAAAAAACATCTTACATTCTGGGGGGAGTGTTCTGACTTAAGTAGTTTGCGTAGTTCACCTCAGGAGAAGTCCTTTGATAGGGCTCTAGATCTCCCGAAGCACCTTGACTGCGACTTCCTCTCCGTCCCCAATATGCCATGATAAACTGTACAAATCCTCCTTTCCAATGATAGACTGGAAGTTGTTCGTTATAGTCCTCAACTCTGTATATGTGAATCTTCTGGGTGTCGTATGCAGGGAAGTCCTCTCATACATATTCATAATCATCATGTTCTTTTATTTTCCTGCAAAGTTGCAAAGATTCAATCTGCTTTTCTCTACAGTATACACACCAATCATCTGGATTTAACCACTGTTTTGTTTCACCTTTTACAGCAGAGCATCCATAGAATTAACACAATGTAATAGCTACAACAGGAACTATCACTGCAATGAGCAATGTTGCTGTATTCTTTCTTCGCCTTATCTGCTTGCGTGCACAGTAGCTTTCACTTATATTTGAGCACATGGGATTCCTTCTAATCTAATGACAGAATAATCAATTATATAAGATAAAGTGAAAATCTGCCAAATATAGTAGTTATAGCACAATTGAGAACAGCAACCAAACCTTAGTTCAAGCAAACCAGCTTTATATCTTTCGAAAAGATAGTCAGGGACCGATCACATGAGCTGATTATATGATAGATTTCTACAGATGAGAACAAAAATTTGAAATAATTGATCTATAGGCTCAGGTTTAGCATTGGTTCTGAACTTCTAATAAGCACATACTTACAGAGATTTCAGTGAGTTTACTTGATTATATGGAATAGGCCCTGACAAGTTGTTGTGTGATAGATCCCTGTATTTTTGTATAAATAGCAATTTCACCATGTTTTGCAAATTAAGTTTTGTTTGTGATTTTAAAATTTGAATGCACTTACAATATTTCCAGCGACATGTTTCTGAACGATGGATTTATCCAACCACTCAGTCTGCTTGCAGATAAATTCCTGCAAAATCATCTCAGTTCCTGTTAGTAAAAAAAAACTTTTATATTTCTCAAGACTGCAAATATCACTTCATGTTTTAAATTGTACATGCATGTGCCTTCTTCATTAAAAATCCAAACGAATGGAGAATAACTTTTGGATGCTGTCTCCAGCAATTAAGTAAATTGCTATATGTCTTCTTTTAACATTTTAACTGCAGGTTATCCAATACAAGCTATCCAATTTCAATGTGTGCTGAACTGCTGCATTTCGAAACATGAATTACAAGACTTGCTTACTATATTCTTACACTAGGATGATCCTGGGATTCTGTTTGCCATCATAGTAGTTGCATTTCACACCTTCCCAGGTATACTCTTTTGGAGAACATGGATCTCCATTCCAACTTCTTCGTTGCACATTGTACTGCGTCTTTACTTGTTTCATGGAACTGACTGCATAACAACAAACAAATAGATGGAGAATAGGCGCCATCAGTACTCCATAATGAAGATTTTTTTTAAGGGAAAAAATAATTTTCCAATCCTAACTGTTTCAGGAAAAACTTAACTTTCAAATCCGACTGACTGTCTTGATTTTTGACAGTGTCAATGGTTCTTTTGTGTGACGATGACAGAACATGTCATGTCTCACAGATCAATCATAAAAAGCTCTTTCTTGCCAGCTCCACATGTCAGTATGTTACTGAGAGAGGAGAGCATCTTCCTCCTAATCCCCACAATCCACCTATTTTGGGTGAGCATGTACTGCTGAAAGTCCCAGCTTCGTTGGGCCGAAATTACAATACTCAAGTTCAGTCCAAAGGGATATGGGGCAGGAAAGGGCTGTGCAATATGCTACAATAGCTCTATGGAATTAAATTGCCAGGGCAGTGACTGCACAAGCACGCCCATTGCTGATTTATTGATTTATTTTTATTTATTTTATTTTATTTATTTTTTTTGGGGGGGGGGGGGTTGTTGGAGATCATGTGGAAAAAAAAACAAGGGTGAAGAATAAACCTGAAATTTTGTTTCCACATATTCCATTTTAGGACACAGAACTATGAATATATGGCCCATCTGTACACACCTGAATACTACTAATAGCATAATTATAAATAATACTATAGTGGAATACAAATACTCTATTTTAATTGTAGTGCTAAGCAAGAACTGAAAACCATGATGTAACGCAGGTTTACCATCGATGGTGTTAGTGGTGAGGTTTTCCATCCGAACAAGCGAGTAAGCCTCAAAGGCGTTGATGAGCGGTGGGAGCTCCGAGCTGTTTGTCTTGCGCAGGGTGAAAGTTGTACCTGACTCATGTAGGTACCGGTCCCTCGGGTACACGCTATCCACCTGCAAGTAGGACGGTGAGAAGGCCTGGTGCAGCTGGTCGCCATCACTGTAGATTTGGAACGTCCGGTTTGGGCTGTTCTTTTCTATCTCAGCAAAGTGGAATATTGGGAGAAGCTCCAGGCTCTGGCCATTCAGGTTATCACCGGCCCTCACGCTGATGTTGAGCCATGAGAAACTGCTGTTGATGGTGGATGCCTTCTGGAGGATGAGTGTTGGCACCTGGAAGCTGTCATTTCCTGGGAGCTTGTTCACTGTTTGGTTGGTGGTCAGGTTGAGCCAGGGGTAGGAGTAGAGTTGGGCTGCTTCCCAGAAACGATCAAAGAGATCAGTTGGATATCTGTATCACCACGGCAACATAAATGGAGAAGCAATTGATACAGGGCACCTACGGTTGCAATATGGTATAATAAAAGAAACCAAAATAAAAAGAGAATCTTCATCTCACCTTGTGATGAAATCATCGACTGCCCCAAATCTTTGTCGAGTAAAGTAGCTTACAGACATAGAAAGATTCAGGAATGGGTACATTGGATCATCCAATTGCCGCAACTCCAATGCAGAAATGAAAGGGGTTCCCGATCCAAAGTTTAGCAGGCAAACAGATATGAACTCGTCAGGAGCAACCGTGAGCACCTCTTTCCAGATAGTGTCTGATGAGTTCTGTTTTGTCAAGTTCACCGTTGTCCAGAAGTTGACGCCGACGTGGAGTCCAAACAGAAATAAGGAACCATTCTCTGACGACCTGAGTCCATCGTAGTTTCCGTAAGTGAAGGTGGCTCTGATGAGATACTTCTTACCACTAGTGGACGGTATTGTGTAACAGTTGCGTTGGCCATCAGGGAAGCTTCTCAAGGTTTTCTCTTGCTCATCGGTGGATCCACTAATTAGCTTTGGCACAACTACATGGTGTGTGCCGCCTTCAACGAATTCATGATCAGGTACGTATGTTAAATTTGTTGTGCTGTCCGTGTAACTCTCGCCGTCTACGAAGCCACAGTCAATGTTTGTGAACCCTGCATATACAGACAGAAATGCTTGTGAGAGGACCAATTCATCCATCCGATGATCTGAATCCGACGACTTGATTTATGGGTAAGGTAACAACTTAAGCATGAGTTTTTTCTTCTTCTAGGGAACTTATAACATGAGTTGAGATGAAAGTGAAGATCAAAGTCCCATTCTTCATGGAAATTATTATTGTATGGTGCTGGACTGTTGGTGCATCTGAACAATCTACAACCCACGCTCTCCGAACGAAAAATGTGTTTGAAGCATGAATTTACCATGGCATCCACGGGGAAGAACTAGTTATAAAACCATCTATACACCATGTGTAGTTTTTCTATTGTCATGAAGAAAGAATTCAACCAAAGAAACAAAGATCAAAAAAGGGATCGCTGAAGCTGTGCCGCAAACTTACCAGGTGGAGTCGGGGCATGAACCTGAATCATCGAGGTGGCTAAAAATATTTGGAAGGCCAAGAGCCATCGCGCTTCTGTACTCATCAAGCAACAGTAGACAATAGCCTTGATCTTAGTCTGGCAAGTTTCAAAAATACTCTGATAAAAGTAGCACTTTCGATTTTTGTTGTAGATGAGGGTATTTCGGATGCCGCCTTTTGTGCTCCAGGAAATGCATCATACAATGAACTGATTCCTTTTCTTGACTTGGCTTTGTAGTAACCATTTGTACACACTTGTGCATATGTTGGTTACTGATCATTAAGTATACATAATTGTGCATATGTTGGTTACTAATTATTAAGTATACACACTTGTGCATATGTCTATGCGACTATGCCTTTCCGGTGACGCATCGATGAAAACTCAGAATAGTTAAACTTCTGTGAAGTCCTCTACTTGCTGCTGTTGTGTCACTGATGTTGATTTTGCTAGTTTGACATGACATCAGTCAAATTATCCCGCTACTGTTCATGGTAAACATTTTGTTAAGCAAAAGTCAACTTCATATTGTATGTACTTTCCATTATCCAACAAAACTAATCAATGCCCGTAAAAAGAAACTCTACTGTCAAATTGTCAATTCCTGGTGCTCTTCACTCTCCAGCTCGACTGAAACCGGATTTGTGCCAAACCGGTGCTTCTACTACACACCGCTCTTGTAATTTTACAATTGTTCTTTTTTTTTTTCTGAAAACTTGAAGTTGGAAAGAAAAGAGATGTCTAGTTCAGTAAATTACTACTCCCTCCGTCCAAAAAAAAAAAAGGCGTGTCCAACTTTAACTGTCCGTCTTATATGAAATTTTTTTATAATTCATATTTTCATTGTTGTTAGATGATAAAACATGATTAATATTTTATGCGTGACTTGTCTTTTTAATTTTTTTCATAATTTTTTCCCCTAGGCCATGCCCGCCTGGCCGAGATCCGCCGCATCCGGCGTCACCCACAACGCCCGTCGTCGTCTCGCCAGCGGCCGGCTCCACGCGCTGACGATCGCTGCCCCACGACCTTCGGACGTTTTACAATTCCAGAGGAGAAGGTTTACTGCTAACCTTAGGCTGAACATTATGCGGTTGCATGCTTTGCACGAATGCCGCCGCCACCGCCTCCGTCTGTCGATGCCTTATACCTTTGTGTTTTGACCAGCTCGTCCTTATCACGGGACGATTGAGCAGACATGGTCAAACGACCGCATGGCTCATGGTGCCGTAGAGATGCAAATCTCCGCTGCTGCACATATCTTAAAACCTGCCTTCGGATCAACGTCGCGCAAAGCTTCCGGTAGATCATGTTAAAGTGTAAGATGATACATTGATAGATAAGAAGAGAGAAGGAAGAGAAAGAAATAGTGAAAGAAGTGGCTGGAGTATGGATTGATGATTGATAAGAGAAGGATGAATGGTGTGGATAGTGGATGTCAATATAATGTCCTACGACTGACTTCCAGTGACATAAAAATAAACTTGGACATGTAGTATGCCACTTATACAATATAATAACCGAGCTTGAATTTGTGTGGGTATTGGAGTATTAGTTGGTGCTCGGGATTTTGTATATGAGTGGTTTATGGTGTGTTAACTCCGGTTTTGATGAGGGTTGTTTAGAGGCAAACCAGCAAAAGTGTTTCGAGTGGAGGGTGTTGTAAATGGCCTTGGTATCCCCTGTGAGTGTAGAATTTAGCACCTATGGCTACTGTCGCTCTGTTCATCTTTTCAACTGTAGCAGGAACTGAAAAAATATTAGAGATCAGTCTGCACTCTGCATATCCCAAAAGGGATGTCGACAATGTAGGAGAAAAAGAACTTCTTAGTCAGTATGCTCTTAGATCATTCTTCAAACATCCCAGTGTAAGTGTTAGTTTGTTACTTGGGCATTCCTTCCATTTCTTATAAAAAAGTTTCAGAAGTCTAGGGGACTAGGACTAAGAGTCTAAGACTATCATTGCCAGTTTGCCATTGCTCTGGGTTGGAATGTACAAAACAGAGTATCATCTCAGTCTACACTCTGTTATCCATGAACGCAAAGCAGGGGGCAGGGGGCAGGGCAATAGGAGCA
>CM020182.1:37855-74263 GCA_009805545.1 Oryza longistaminata
AGGAGCTCGCCGCACTCGACGGTGACGGCCATGGTGCAGAGTTTGGCGGCTCGAGGAGCAGCAAGAAGAAGGAAGAAGATGGGGCTTGGATGTCGCGGGTGTGGTTCTTGATGTACCAGGCAAAGAAGTACAAGATCGTCGGCGGCGGCCTCGATGATGGCAAGACCACCACGCTCTACAAGCTCCATGCTGCCCAAACCAATCTCCCCCAATCCGACCTTTCTCCTCCCTGGCAATGGCAGAAAAAGGGCTTGGAGCTCGCTGGGTGGCGTTACTAGCGGCGACGGCGGAAGGGAGTGGAGCTCGAGGGACCCCCTCCACAACCGCTCACAACCCCTCGCCACCGCCATCACCTTGGCCACCACCTATCTTGTCTGCCGATCTCAACCCACTATGGAGGAGGGCAGATTTGTGGCAGGAAAGCGGTGGGAGAGAGCTTGCTGGGGGCTGGTGGGAGTGAGGCCAGTGGAAAATGGGATGGAGGCTGAGACAGAGGGAGCTCGTAGGCAACTTCGGCTGCTCCATTGAGATTTTCAGGGAGGAAGGGGAAAGAGTAGAGAGGAAGGAAGAAGAAGAAAGGGGTGTACTGACTAGTGGGACCCCCTCTCCCCCTTGGTGACGTGGAATTCTTTTTTAGAGGTGGCATCCGACGTGGCATCCAATTGTACCAAAACCAGCCTAAAACTGCTTTGGGGGGTAAAGTGTCCGGTTTTAATAGTTCGAGGGTGTTAGATATCCGGTTTTACAGTTCGAGGGTGTGTTTTAGACAAGGTAAATAGTTGAAGGGCGTAAAATGGACTTATCCCATTTTAGTACTTGGACACATTTTCAAGAAAAATAATATGCTGGTATACCTTTTTTTAATATATGGGTATCTGAAACTATGCAGGTTCAGTTGGTGGACTGGTGAACTGAAACTTATTGCTTGGTGCTAGTGTGATGGCGTACGAGATTAGCGAGATCAAAAGTGAAGTTCTATTCTCGAATAAGACTTACATACAGCAAGCAATCGAAACACTTCATTGGTCTAATACTTAGGACAAATTATTTTGCAACATGTATCTCTAAACTTTTAGATAACCCCTTAAACTTTGGGGTAAAGTCCATTTCTTAATCTTACAAAATGGACATTTTACGCACTAATCCTGAGGATAGAATTAATAGGTCACTCAATATCCCATGCTGGTTTTAAAGTTGGTTTTTGCCACCATTCAACCATGGATACTGGCAACAATTTCTTTCCACCAGTTTTAGAGGTGGTGTTATGTGTTATTATAAAGGAAGATGGACATATGGTTTGCAGGGATTTGGAGTTTATTAATAGTATAGAAAGCAATTATTTTCACATTGTAATTGTTCTTATTGAAATTTTAAAGCTAATTGAAAAGCATAGCATACAAGAAAAGATAGATAGAGAAAGAACTTGGAGAAGGGCTTTAAGAATAGAGTATTTCAGTATAGTATCTACAATAGTAATTCAATTCCAGTTTCAGAAAGTTGTCACATATTCACTCCTGCCGATCTCACCTATTTTACCTTTTTCACACCTTAGTTGAGTACTAATAATTTTTTAATTTGTCTATGTAGAAATTGGCATAGGCCTGGTGGGCTTTGGCATCCTATTCTCATTCTTTGGCGTTATCCTTTTCTTTGATAGGGGCTTGTTGGCGTTGGGTAATGTATGTTACAACGAACAACCCCTTCGTCTGTTGTGTCAGTTAATATCAAATAAAACTTTATTGTGGTGTTACACTTGCTATCTTTCTTCTTTTAGATTTTCTTCTTGACTGGAATCGGCTTGTTGCTTGGTTGGCAATCTATGTGGAAGCTTTTCACAAAGAAGGCAAACATTAAGGTACTTGAGTCAAAGACTTTGATAGATACACGCTACTATCCATTTCTTTCTTATCTATGAATGGATAAGATGTGTCACCATGCTACAATTATTGTTTTCTACTTTTCTTACTAAAATTAGATAATTACTTTGTAGTTGGTCAAGTTTTCAAGTTGATGCTCGTCCTAATATGCATGGCAATGACATAATAGTTCTGCCTACATAATTTTGTAGACAACAAACTTGTTTACGTGCATGTATTCTGCACAAGTACAGGCATGATCACTAGCCTTTAATCTGTTGCAAGATTGCTATGGAACAAAGTTGAGCTATAGATATCTGGTACTGGTCTACTGGACATGCAAAGTATTGTAAATCGCATTCTCCAGGATAGCAATTTTTGTCTAGCAGCAATACGGCATAATTGATTGGTCCAACTTATTTATTGTTTCTGTGCATCACATGGATTTCTCTCCACATACATGTTCAGAAGAGGTAATGTGTTTATTTGGGCAGGGATCTGTTCCTTTCTTCCTTGGTCTGTTTCTTCTCTTTGTCCGATGGCCTGTTGCTGGCATAATAATGGAGCTATATGGATCTTTTGTTCTCTTCAGGTCACTGTCAACCAGCCCCAACTTTTTGTACAATATTCATTTCTTAGTAGGCCTTTCTGGCACTTATTTCTCTTCCCTTCCATTTCTTGTGCAGTGGTTATGGACCTCCTATCCAGGCCTTCCTATACCAGATTCCAGTCATTGGATGGATTCTGCAATACCCATTCCAGGTAAAGTTTCTCTTCCTATGAGAGAAGGAGGGCGATCATGATCAAATTGATGTTTTATCTTTATTCTGCCACGAGTCCTACTCTATTGTCTTCAGATTATGGATATGCCATATGGATATAACTGATGTTTCAGTATTCATCTGGTTTCTGCAGCTTTTTGGTCAGTTCAGGCGTAAACGTGCATGACAACTCACGGCAGAAATTACCCTTCGTACGGGAGCATATTTTGTGATGTTAATACGGAAACCTGCTGTGTACCATCTGCCACGATGCAGTTTAATTCTTGTGTGCATATTCATACTTTCGCCTTTCTAATCTGGAGTTTATCTGGCTTTTGCTCATTTTGCTAACTGGCAGTAGTTTAGTGTTCATATATAGACGATGTAGAGGCTTCAAATGACTTGCTAGAAATTTGGGATCTGGGTTTAGCAAAACATGTGGATCTTTTAGCCTATTTCTAACAAATTGTGAGCCAGTAACTATTGCTTGAAAGGTCTTACACCGATGATTCTTCCAAAGAAACTTACGTTGTACTCCCTTCATCGTAAAATAAATAAACTCAGTATGGGATGTGATAGTCTATATTCGTAGTACTAGAAAATGTCACATCCAGTACTAGGTTTGTTTATTTTGAAATGGGTGGAGTATAATTGTACTAGGTGTCTTTATTGGGTTAATTCAATCCATGCCATTACAATCTCTTTGATTTTAAAAAATACAATTACTATTCATGCCATTACATTTTGATAAAAAATATATATATGCCACTATGTACTCCTTCAATGCATTCATAAGAAAAATTAGACCAAATTACCCACTCTTCTTCCTCCTCCCTCTCTCTCCTCTCTTACCTGGGATCCAATTGAAGCCATGGTCACCGGAGCTTCTCGCGCTAGCTGTGTTGTGGCGTATTGGATGAGCTGCATGGTGTGCTGGCAGTTATGCTTCGGAACCTTGCCACCGGCACACCATTGGAGGTCGTTAGACCAACGGGCTCGATGGGGATTGGACCGGTAGAAGAGATGATTGATTAGAGAGAGGGAGAAAGGAGGAGGAAGGGTAATTTATAGTCCCTTTTTTTCTATAAACGCATTGAATGGGTAAGTGGTTGCATATTTTCTATTAAATTGTAATATAATGTCTTCAAATACACGAATAAGAATGATATTTTCTAAAAATCGAAGAAGTTGTAATGGCACGAATCCCTCGTTTATTTTGCGATGAAGACTTAGAGTGCATGTCAGGCATATTTTTCAATTTACTCTTTTTTTTTGACAGCGACTCATTGAGGGTTAAATGCATGTGATTATGTCCATACTGCAATAGATAATGTGCATATAATTAGTCCCTAGACCTAACCAGCGATGATGCGCTATGAGCTCATCGTGGATCTCATTGATAATGCATTTGCGCCTCTCATCATTGCTGCCTTTGAATCTTGCTTCTTTTTGTTCTTTTGGCAGAATTTGCCGTCTTGGCCAGGGCCGTCCTTTGATCGTCTATATCTATGGAGATTTCGATTTGATCGCGGTCATCTCTATCCACCGAGTCACTGTGACCCCACTAGTTTTAGACGTTTTGTCATTAGAATTTGATGATGGCGATTGGTTGCTGTTAGTAGCGATAAACTAATTTGTTTGTTTCTTTTGAGTTTAGCATTTGTTTCCAATGATCGTTGCGTTGAAACTAAACCCCAGGCCCCAGCAGAATTTCTACCGTTTTGTTTCTTCAGCCTAACTATTGCCTATATACCAATCACCAAGCTTGCGTAGGTGTATGGCCATGATTTACCTAACCAAACTAGTTAGCCAGATGTGTTTTTCTAAGGCTCATTGTTTCAGCTTAAGATTATTATAATCTAGATTATTAAATCAGATTATTATAAGCTGGATTATAATAAACCGACATAGAATAAGTTGTTAGCTGTTTGATTCTCTGGATTATTAGCTATTAGTCATCCAATAATCTAGAAAAACACCTTTAGAGTGGATTACCAGATTATAGTAATCTGGCTTATAGATTATAATAATCTATCATAATAAGCTATCTGTTTGTTTCAGCTTACTAGTTACTACTAATAATCCAGATTATCATAATCCTAAGTTGAATCAAACAAGGCCTAAGCCAAGGGAAATACCATATTTTTGCTCTCCTATATTATAAAATATTTTTTATTGTTTTGTTTATTTATTTTTATGGCTTATCTGTCGTAGCTTAAATGATCAGAGTTACTCCCTCCGTAAAAAAAGAATCAACCTAGGATAGATCACCCGTCCAAGAAAGATATATCTTAGGATAGGTTTGATTCTTTTTGGAACGGAGGTAGTACGCTTGAATTCTGTTGGAAATTTCTCTCAAATTTGTGCCTTCCTTCCAAAGTAGCCCTTGATTGCATCAGCGCAAAGTTGATGAAATAGAAAATTCCTCATCATTGCGAGAGTACAAGTATCATTTCGTTTGAACTATACGCCTCCGTTTCTTTTTCTCGATCCGTTCACGGGGAGAGCCAAAACACTTCCAACTTTTTCCTGCCAGAGCCTTTGCAGCGACATCGCCTTCAAGGTTGGGGATTTTTTGGGGGCACTGGATTATACGAGACGCCATATGGAATTATTTACAGTAATCTAGCCTCCTAGTTTTACTCTAATTTCCTAGTTAGTTAGTTAGTTAGTTAGTGATGGCTTGGATCGTAGCGTGTATTCTATTTCTAAGATTCCTTTGTTGCTTTCGCATGATGAATAGTTAAAAGTGGCTTAGATCATAGCGTGTTCTCGAAATGGCAATACTAAGTTGAGCTCAGTTTTGTCAGAACTTGTGCTGTGTTTCTAAGTTAATGTAGTCAATAATGCTGTAATGGCTCAGATCATGGAATGGCAGTTTGAAGCCGTGTGGTATGGATGGAAAGAAAGCATATGCTTATGCTATATGTTTTCTTGTGGAAAGCATTAATGGGACTGTTGATTGTGTATTGGTTCCCTTTACTAAATTTTGAGCATAACTAGTTAAAAATGGCTTAGACACAAAGTGTTTTTGAAATGGCAATACTAATTTGCAGCTAATTTTTGCCAGAGCTTGTGGTGTGTTTGTAAGTACTAATTAGTCAGTAATGCTGTAGTGGCTCAGATCATGTAGTGGCACTTTGAAGCTGTGTGGTATGAAAAGAAGCATTATTGGGACTGTTGAATGTATTAGTTTGTGGCTAAATTTCAAGCATAACTTGTTTGCAGTCAAACTTTGCTACGTTGGATGAAAGCACGGGGATCATTGTCAGCAGAAGGGCGGATCGACACTTTGAGGAGGAAGGCCCGATACTCTGTGCTGCATTGGATGGGTTGAAGCTCCCATCGTTTCCTGAATATGAAGTGAGAGTCAGGTGCAACATCCAGTCCTGTTCCTCATGGGCACTATTGCACCGAAATGTTCTTGCTGTTTCTTGTTAGCTTATTGTAGTAACTTAACACTGCTGCTCTGCAGATATGCTACTGAACACAGGTGTGGTGTGGTTGTGAAAGGACCGAGGCTGAGTGGGAACATTTCTGGAACTGATCCATTGAAGGACAACCGCTTGCATCTAAAGGCTGAACCTTTGGATGATTCAGAAGAAGCTAAAAACACGGCAGCTGTGGTCAATGAGCTTTCTAAGGAGATTACACGTATACTGGTGTCCCATCCTATCAATGCACAACGCTCTGCCGAGGGGAAGAACATTGCAAATGTTGTGTTATTGCGAGGCTGTGGTATCCGGATTGAGGTTAGTCCGTTAGTACAAATGACTTAATATTAGCCTTGTTTGCCATTTCTCATTTCTGAGGCTCTCTGGAGGTTAGCAAATAAAAGGAAAAGGAAGACTTTGCTTCCCCGCCGAGCTCTTCCTTCTCTGCACTGTGTTGTTGAAGAATATAAAGATAAGCACAGTCCATATCTGATTGTTAAGTTTTCATTTTAAGCATCGGGACCTTTGAGGTTTTAGCAACTTAAGCTTAAGGCATCTTGTTCTGTTAGTTTTGTTACAGCTTTCTTATATAATTCTATATGAAAGAAATATCAGTGCATTAAATGGTTAGAAGAAATGATTTTTTTTCCTTTTATTTGACCATCGTAGTACTTATAGGAAATTAGGAATGCAGTTTTGGGTAGACTTTCCATTGGCTTGTACAATTTTCTGATAATTACTTTCAGCAAACATATTCGGTTGTCAAAACAAAATTAAGAAAGAAGTGAGGTTTTGCATATCTTGCTGTTCTGGAACTAGACAGTACTGAAACCTCTTTTCAATCTTTTTGTTGAAGTGTCATGTGGCTCTGTCAGGTTCCTGCCTTCGAAACCAAGCATGGACTTGCACCATGCATGGTGGCTCCTACAAAGATCATAGCTGGGCTGGGGCTCTCACTGGGCATTGATATCCTTGAAGCACCTGGAGCAACTGGAGACTATCGAACTCTCTTGACTTCCAAAGCTAAAGCTATAGCCAAGGCACTGTCTGCTCCTCTGGATACGCCACCTCGTGTTTTTGTGCCTGGAGAGGATGAATATAAATCTGGAAAGGAAAATGGATATGACTTCGGGTTCTTGCACATAAAGGTGAAAGTACAATTCTGGTTCTTTCTGAACTTATATTTAACTGTGTGATGCTGATCGCTTCATTTATATCGTTTATTCAGGCCATCGATGATGCCGGTCATGATAAGGCTGTCAAGCTTAAGGTACTAGGCCTAGAGGCTGTTGATCGGGCTATCGTTCAGCTTGCAAGGCTCCTGTGGGAAGCTGAAAAGTCTGGGAAATACCAGTATTTCCTTTGTGTCACCGGAGACCACTCTACTCCAGTTGAGTACGGTGACCACAGTTTTGAACCCGTTCCTTTTGCGTTGTGCCGACTTAGAGATTTCGTAGGAGCTATGGGGGAGGACAATGTTATCAACTTCCCCCTGGACGATTTCCCGCTTCCTTCAGTTAAATCTGGAGAAGATGTGGCAGAAAACATAGATGTAGCTGATCGCAAGTCTGATCAGCGCAAAGCTTTCAGTGGCGATTCTGTCTTTGAATTCAACGAGATTGCCGCTGCAAGGGGCTGCCTTGGACGTTTCCCTGGAAGTGAGATGATGGGCATCATCAAGAAGTTCATCAAAGCGAAGAACGATTAGTGCCAGTTCAACATACTGACGTTTGTGTAATCTGTTGACCTTGAGGCTTCCATGTCTGTAATAATTGCAAACAAGGATGTATTCAGAGAACCAGCTCAGTCTGAGATGAATAAGGCTTCTCATGGATCTTGAATCTTGCACCGAAAAGCATAAATAATCTGACCTGCTGTGTACATTTACCAAGCTTTTGTGTCTGATTTGGAGTGCCTAAACAAATATGCGTTGTTGTTTATTAGCTTTTGTACTGAAGGTTTAATTGAGCCTTTTTTTGTGTATGCCTTTCGTGAGTAGACCAACCTATGAAGCTTCCTGAGGTGCAATGCAGCAGATGCTCAGCGTTATCTTACACAAGATTTTATTATTCAACACAAACTTTATGCTGATCTTGCCTTCTTCCAGTAGAAATTTTGCTATAGTATCACGGCCATAGCTATTCTTTTTTACATTTTGTAGTATAGGAATAAGAATCTGATAATCAATATTGATATAATGATTTAGACCGAACTAATTAAGGAACATTAGGAACTTTCATAACTTGACACATGATTTTTTTTCCCCTTTTGGCATAAGTATACAACATAGAATATTTCTACCTCTCAGTCTCCCAATATCCGCTGCATAAATGTTTTTTATGCAGACCAACAAGCCAACAAGGGTAACAAACTAAATAACAGAAGGACTCACTCCACAAATATAAATGCGGAAATTGTCATCAACACAATTCAGGCATACAGGTTTGTTTATGAAAAGAAAATGTGTAACCTTGCTTGTCTCATCATGTTATACATACACTCAAGGATAAAATGCAAATTGATCTGGACAAGTTGTCACAATGGCATGGTGCCGATCAGCTGATGAACTTGTGGCCAAAAAGGCAGATGAATCAATCGAACAGCAGGCAGAGGCACAGATAACTTGAGAAGTTCAGAGTAAACCCCGTCTTCTTTTGTAGTCACTGACGGTCAGAGTTAGAGCATGCCTCCTTCCATCATTGTCAGGGACCTTGTAACCCATGGTTGCTTCAATCTTCTGCTTCCTCGCCATGTAACCATCGAAGAGACCCTTGGGACCGCCGAATTCTTCCAGACCGGCCAATGATATGCCGAGCTCAAAATTATGTAGCAAGTTTGATTCTGTTCCCAGATCTACAGGTGCATTGGTATCAACCAGCTTACCGGCATCAGCAGCTGCCACTAGAGCCGCTGCAGTGGCTGCTGAACCACCTCGCGGCCCGTTCTTCGTATCTTCATCGCCAGCTACTGCGCTACCATCGTTCCCATTGGGGACTTCAGCGCTCTCTCCTTCTGGCTTTGCTGCGTAGTAATTTCTTGATCTTGTCCATCTCCTTGAAAAGGGATCATAACCAGCCTCTCCAGCCTTCAAACTCGTGTTAACGGGCTTCATTTCTGATGCATTCTTGAAGTTCTCAGCACGGTTCTTCTTGTTCATCGCCTCCAACTTGGCAGCCTTCTCATTATTTGATATTGGCTTCGACATCTTCTGCAGCTGATTGAGCTTTGAACGGATCCTTTCTGCTTCAGCTTCATCCCTCCTGGCAATGGCCATATCCAACTCATTCCTCAACCGATCCTTCTCAGCAGCAACATTGATAGGACGTCTGATAGCTGATTTCTTCTCTTTTAGCATCTTCTGTACAGTACGTGCTGAATACACAAAGTTGTAGGCCTGTTGAATGGCTTCTTTCTTCTCCAATACTTCCTGCCGAGTCGGTACTCGCACACCATTCTTCTCAGCCACTTGTAGCCACTTCTTGAACTCCTCTTCACTGGGAAAGGAGTCTGATACTTGAGTCATCTGCCACCGAGCAGCATTAGCCTCATTGTCCCACACAACATTGAGGTACTTGCACGTCGTGTAGCCCTCCAACTTGTACTTCCGGTCAGGGTCATTCGCATCCACGTTTCTAACTATGCATAGCCTGTAATCAGGGGTCCCTGATTTTGACTTGCCAATCCCAAGCCGCACAAAGCACCCAGACACGAGGTCCTCAAAGAACGGCTCCATGAACCATTTCACAAGCTTTGATCTTCTGAGGGTTATACTCTTCACATCGTCAAACTTCAGAGGGTCAAGCCTGCTTGGCGATTCATCAAACTCATCATCCCGGGTTTCATCGGCGATCCTCCCCCTGTTATCACCATCATTACTACCGTCGCTGCAGCTCTCATGTGCCACACATGCGCATGCCTCGTCCTAATTGGGTTTGGATGTTATACTCTGGTCATTTTCCTTCCGAACCACAACTTGCCATATGTTGCCAGCTTCCAGCTTTCCAGTGGACAGTGTGAAAAGCGGCTACTACTACCTTTGTACATTGAATCTGAAAATCCTCTTCGAATTCATTGCACTAGAAATATCCATTGTATTCGTATGCTAGGTGACCTATATATATGTAAAAGAGTACGTAAGATATCTTATTATCAAGGCTTTCACAAGCTTAGAACAGAATGGAGGAGACAGGCGCGGTCGAGGCGAATGCGATGGAGTCGCCACCATCCCCGACGACGGTCATGGCCAACTCTGGCAGCTGCGTGGTGGACATGGACAGGATGGTCAGCCATGATAACAGCAGCGAGCCGTCTTCTGGGGAGAAATCGATGGTGCGACGGCACTCGATTTATCGGGTGCCAGCGTACATCAAGAACATGACCAACCGGAACGCGTATCGGCCGCAGATGGTGTCGCTGGGGCCCTTCCACTACGGCGAACGCCCGTTGAAGCCCATGGAGGAGCACAAGCAACGCGCGGTGGCGCACGTGGTCAGCCGGAGAGGGAAGCCTCGGCAGGAATTCATCGCTGCCGTGGAGGAGATAGCCGAAGAACTACGGGGCGCTTATGATCACCTAGGCGAGGAGTGGAGCGGAGAGAGGTTCGTCGAGCTGATGGTCACTGACGGCTGCTTCTTGCTGGAGATGATGGCGACGTTTCTGAGTGGTGGGGAGGTAGAAGGTTATGCGCCCGATGACCCTGTTTTCAGTAAGCATGGCAACCTATATTTGAGAGGCTGTATCATCTCTGACATGCTCGTGATTGAGAACCAGCTGCCTTTGCAACTGCTCCGAAAGCTCATGTTTGTTGCAGATCCTGAAAATTTTGTGGTACTCAATTACTAGCTCCACCATCAATTAATAGGGTGCATTTTAATTTAAAGTGGTCTTCTTAATTACGTTAAATATTGATTTCTCATACAGTATAGTATCTATCTACTCGATTCCGTTTTCGTTCTCCACCATCAATTAAATATTGATTTCTCATATTGCATAATATTCGATTCCGTTTTCGTGTCGGGATTTCTCATACAGTATAGTATCTATCAATTTACCATAAAACTAGCTACTAGTAGGGTGGCCACGTAATTATCCGTATAGAACCCATACAAATTTATCTATTTTTTTACACATTATTTTCTTTAACATTTGTTAAATAGTCTTGAAACGGAGGGAGTAGTCATTTTGTTGCTTTAGAATTTTAAAAAAAATCAAACATTATCATCATTGATTTTTTTTTAATTTTATAGTTTTTAAAAGTCACTTAAACCACTACCCTTTACTCCTTTGCATCCCCTTTACAGCGGACTAATTTCAGACCTCATTACTCTAGAGATGTTTAGATAAGTACTCCCTCCATTTTACCATTTTAGTTTATAAGACTTTTTATCATTGTCTACCTTCATACAGATGTTCATAAATCTAGACTTACATATATATCTATATTCATTAACATATATATGAATGTGGTAAATGCTAGAAAGTCTGATAACCTAAAATGGAGGAAGTACTGAGTATTGACATGTTAAAAAAAAGTACTGAGTATTGAGTATTTGAGGTGGTTAGTTGAATGGAATTTTTTTCCTAGTCCGATACTTTAGATCTTTTCTTTCTTTTGCCCAATGACTATTTTTTAATTTTATTAGCCCATGACGTATACTATTTACAGTTATAGATAAATATAGTTTATTTCTCTTTAAAACTGAAGTATGCAACTAGTTGTATTATTATTAATTGAAAACAAATAGGAAAAGTTGATTTTTTATTTTAAAATAATAATGAGCTATCTCTTTGTTGATTTGAGCCGTTCAGTTCGAGGGGTTTTTATATTATGTATTCGCACTGTTTTCGTATTGCATAATATTCAATTCCATTTTCGTGTCCAGGATTTCCGATTCTAAAATAAAATTATGGGAACATAGATGGTAGAGGTGGTTTTCGTCCGTTTTCAGACCGTCTAGTAGGATGGATCGTTGTAACCATACCTTTATCTTATATCAATCCCACGAGGATGTAGGATGGATCTATTGTATTAAAATATGAAAAGTCTTGGTTTTGTGCTAGTTTCATTGCTGGAAAAGGCTTCGTAGCCCCGGTTTACAACCCCTTTAGTCCTGGTAGCAAACCAGGATTATAAATCCGGGACTAAAGATCTAAACATAGCATCTTTAGTCCCGGTTGAAATACCTGAAGAATAAAGATGCATCGCCCCGGAACGGCTAGCCTTCATCCGTGAGGAGGTGACGCATCTCCTGGAGACCGGCTTCCTCTGAGAGGTCATTCACCCGGATTGGCTGGCGAAACCCGGTGGTCGTCCCCAAGGCCAACGGCAAGCTTCGAATGTGCATCGACTACACTGACCTCAACAAGGCATGCCCCAAGGATCCCTTCCCTTTACCGCTCATAGATCAGATAGTCGACTCCACCGCGGGGTGCGACCTTTTGTGTTTTCTATATGCTTATTCAGGATACCATCAGATCCGCATGGCTAGGGAAGATGAGGAAAAAATTGCTTTTATTACTCCTGGGGGCACTTTTCGTTATACAACTGTGCCTTTTGTTTTAAAGAATGCAGGCCCTACTTTTCAGCGTATAACTCGCATTACTTTAAGCAATTAGATAGGGCGTAATGTTGAGGCTTATGTCGATGACTTGGTGGTAAAGACACACCAACAAGACACGTTGCTTCAGGATCTGGCCGAGACCTTTGATAGCCTTCGATCCACGCGCATGAAACTGAACCCCGAAAAGTGCGCGTTCGGTGTGCCGGCGGTCAAGCTTCTCGATTTTCTAGTCTCATCGCGAGGCATAGAAGCTAATCTCGAGAAGATACGCGTGATAGAGAGGATGCGCCCCCTAGTAAACTTAGGGATGTGCAATGCGTCACGGGATGCATGGCCGCCTTGAGCCGATTTATATCGAGACTGGGAGAAAGGGCACGCTGCCCCTATTCAAGCTCTTCAAAGCGCTCCGGGCCGTTTATCTGGATGGAGGAAGCTGAGCCAGCCCTCAACCAGTTGAAGGCTTACCTCAGCTCTCCCCTGGTCCTGGTAGCCCCGGGGCCTGGGAAGCCCTTGCTGCTCTACCTGGCTATGACCCCACAAGTAGTAAACGCGGTGCTAGTGCTGGAACGCGACGAAGATGACCCGCAAGCCATGCACCCACGTCCGGCGCCAAGACGGCCCGGTCATGGGGAGGAGCTAGAAGCCCCCGATACGAGTGACGCCTTAGGGGCCCCTCAAGTCGACGGCGGCCTCTCGCCCCCCGGTCGACCCGCGTCCGATGCCCCTGACCCCGAGGCAGGCCCCGAGGCCACTGAGGAGGAGAAAGGGGCAACGACGACTGACCTTGAGGCTACTCGCATGGACGCGGAAAGGGTCTCATCAAACCCCCCAAGCGACGGATGTCCTGAAGCAGGCGCCCCTGACGACAGGGGCAGGCCCCACCGAAAAGGTGTCGGCGCTGGAGTCACTCTGACTTCGCCAAGCAGGGATGTCCTCAAGTTTGTCATTCGTTTGGACTTCCGAGCAACGAACAATATGGCGGAATATGAGGGACTCCTTGTGGGACATAGGACGGCAGCCAGAATTGGCATCCGCCGCCTCCTGGGGTTGGGCGACTCTCAATTAGTCGTCAATCAAGTCTCCAAGGAGTATCAGTGCATCGACTCGCAGATGGAGGCCTACGTTTGTGAGGTGCGATGTATGGAATGCCAATTCGATGGTCTCGAGCTCCGGCACGTGCCTAGGCGGGACAACACAGTCGCCGACGAGCTGTTGCGGCTCATGTCAGCGCGAGCCCTAGCCCCCCAGGAGCCTTTGAAGGAAGGCTGACCCAGTCTTTAGCATGTCAGGATCCAACAAGGATGCCCGAAAACGCTGCCCTCACCCCGAGGCCCGACAAAGTCCAGCCCTCAGGGTCCGAGGAGGTCGAGCCCGACCCCCACGTCAGGTTGCTTGGATGGCCGAAATCTGGGCATACCTCGACAATCAGACCATTCCCGAGGACCATGCAGAAAGCGAGAAACTCGCACGCATCTCCAAACGGTACGTACTAGTAGAGGGGACCCTCTACCGGCGTGGCGCCAATGGAATCCTCCTGAAGTGCATCCCTCGGGACCAAGTCATTGAGCTCCTCGCCGATGTTCATGAAGGCGAGTGCGGAGCTCACTCGGCCTCGTGCACCTTGGTCAGCAAAGCCTTTCGGCAAGGTTTCTACTGGCCGACCACGCTCCAAGACGCCTAGGACTGGGTCCGGCCGTGTAAGGCTTGTTAGTTCCATGCCAAGCTAACTCACCAACCGGCCCAGGCCCTCCAGGTTATCCCGTTGTCATGGCCATTTGCGGTTTGGGGTTTGGATATCCTAGGGCCCTTTAAGGCGGCCCAAGGCAGATACCAGCATCTATACGTCGCCATCGACAAGTTCACCAAGTGACCCGAGGCCTATCCGGTCATCAAGATCGATAAGCACTCGGCTCTCAAGTTCATCAAGGGCATCACGTCCCGGTTCGGAGTGCCTAACCGTATAATCACGGGACAATGGCACTCAGTTCACCAGTGAACTGTTTGGTGATTACTGCGACGATATGGGCATCAAGCTATGCTTCGCCTCATCTGCCCACCCTAAGAGCAACGGCCAAGTCGAGCGCGCCAACGCTGAGATCCTCAAAGGTCTCAAAACCAAGACGTACAACGTCCTCAAGAAGCATGGGGACTCATGGCTTGAGGAGCTACCAGCGGTGCTCTGGACCAATCGGACTACCCCGAGCCGTGCAACAGGAGAAACCCCTTTCTTCCTGGTGTATGGTTCCGAGGCGGTCCTGCCGTCCGAACTCACCCTGGGCTCACCTCGGGTTGCGCTGTACAACGAAGCGGACCAGGCCCAGCTTCGCCGAGACGGTCTCGACTACCTTAAGGAGTGAAGGAGACACACGGCCCTCCGGGCGGCGCGCTACCAACAAAGCCTGAGACGCTATCATCAGCGCCATGTCCGGGCCCGATCACTACAAGTGCACGACCTCGTCCTTCGCCGCGTCCAATCACGCCTAGGCTTGAGGAAGCTCTCACCATTGTAGGAGGGACCGTACAAAGTGATCGGTGTCCCTCGGCCAGGCTCGGTGCGATTAACCATGGAAGATGGCACGGAGCTGCCTAACCTTGGAACATCGAGCACCTTCACTGCTTCTACCTGTAACGTCGAGTGTTTTTGTTTGGGGCTCGGGCCAACCCTGCATGCCCCTCGGGCTGTGCCGACTTGGCTGGGGGCTACCACTGTTCATATTTGTATTTTACGTTCAATCTTAGCAATAAACCCTCTCGTTTGATAAAAGTTGTTGCGTGCTTTTTCATTTCCTTCCCAAAGCCATGTTCTGACTTAGGGGTGTTTTGCACCTGCCCTCGTCCTCAGGCATTGTCGAGTAACCTAAAAAACGCCAAAGGGAGGCCCAGAC
This sequence comes from Oryza longistaminata, assembly GCA_009805545.1. NCBI lineage: Eukaryota > Viridiplantae > Streptophyta > Magnoliopsida > Poales > Poaceae > Oryza > Oryza longistaminata. The sequence goes on from CM020182.1 coordinate 53,352, forward strand.
GCGGGCCGTGCCCCTGGTTGTGGCGAACTCTACGGGCTCGGAAGGGCCTACACATGGCCGTCCCCGACCCCCGGTCGCCATGACCCCGGCCTAGCCAGTCCCGCTGAGCGGTTCTCCCCGAGGCGTCGGCTCTGCCCCTCGCTACCTAGGAGTAAGCCTGCTTATGGGCAGAAATCCAATCCAAATCCAACCCACCCCATCTCCATTATACACAGTTCACCAAACCAGTTTAGTCCACTTCATCACTTCTAAAATCCAAACCAATCCAACCCGCTGAAGATTTAGGACCAAACCAACCCAATCCATTATTGTCAAATGGTCTCAACCCATTCCCAATCCGTGGACTCAACCCAAGTCATGTGGCGGAAACCGTGGCCGTAATGCCCCGTGCTGACTCGTCCGGCGCGCCAAGCCCTACATCCCCCGTGCTGGCGACCGCCACGATCTCGTCATCACCGTTGTGCCGTGAAACTGGAGGAGCAAGATGGCGAGGCGAGACCGCGAGAGTGAGAAGACCACTGCCGCCGCCGCCACGGCTACCACCCCACGGCTGCTGCGGCGGCGGCGCGTGGACCGGTCGGCCAGTAGGTGTGCAGCCGCCAGAGCACGCGGCGGCGATGGTGACGACAACGTAAGGGGTACGGGGTGAGCAGGCCACCACCGTTGTCGAGGCGGCACGCCACATGATGATGGGCGGTGGCGGCGGCGTTGTCAACCTGCTATTCGGCGCCGTCTCGCTGTTAGCTACGATTTTCATCCTCGTTGGGTTGCAGATACTCAAGTTGTTCTTGATGCAGTAGCTTATCGTGAGGTCTCCGAATACCATGGAGTCATGGAGGCATGGATCTTTGCATGAGGACGAACAGGAGAGAGGAAGGTGGAGACTGCCCGTGTGTTCTGAACTGATTTGGATCGAAGCTATTGCCTAGAATCCATTTGAACCCATGGACTCAACCCATTTTTGCCCCAACATTTTACATCCAAAACCAAACCACTCCAAACCAATTGGTCTGTGCACCCAACCCGCACCAATCCATTTACCGCACGAGCCCATTTCCCTCCAATCCAAAGCTAACCAAATTAAAATCCAACCCAATTAATCCATTTCCATTCAATCCATTAGCAGGCTTTCCTAGGAGTCGCGGACCAAGCCCAAACTCTCTCCCTAGTTCGAACAAGCTCAAGAAGGGTGGAAAAGTAAAAACAACACGTCACTGACAAGAGAGATAACTAGAAAACTCCCATTTTCCCCATCGCAGGCATTCACAGATCCAAAGACACGAATGAGCAAGGAAGGCAACTTTATATACATGCATAGAAAGTGGCTCGGGGTAATCAGTGTCCATCACGAAAACAAAACAAACAAAAGAAGGTCCCGCGGAAGCAGAAGACGGTCAGGGGGTGTCCGGACCTCCATCGTCTTCCGAGGGAATCGCAAGGGTGAACCGAGGGGCCATCCCCTCAAAGTTCGCCACGATCGCCTCAGCCACCTCTCGAACTTACGCTCGGGCCGCCGCCTTGGTGCCTGGGGGTAAGACCTCAAGCGGGCGCTAGGGGAGGAATTCGGAGTCGCGGGCTTGGTAACTCGCCAGCACGAGCTCCATCGCCGCCCGCGCCAAAGAAGACGACGATGACTTGACAACCGCGTCGACCTCCTCCTAAAGCCGCTCCAAGTCTGAGGCCATCTTATTCAGCCAATGGGCGTTGTCTCGGCTGAGCGAGATGCCCACCCGGCATCCCGCACACTCTAGCCGCTCTATGTAGTCCTAGAGGAGGCCAGGCCCCAAATCGTTCGCCAGGCAAATGGCCCCGATCTCCCCGGCTTGGTCCTGTACCAGCCGTTCCAGAGTGGAGAGGGTGTCCTGGGCTGTGCAAGCCGGTCTGCCAGGTCGGTGTCGCCGCGTTGCTCAGACGATGCCAGCGCCTTCTCCTTAGCCTCCAACTTGGAGACCCGATCCGCTATGACCGCGTGCTCGGCCCGGACGCTCTCCAATTGACGACCCTAGCGCCCGGCGACGGCCTCCTCACGTTTGGCAAGCTGTTCGCCCAGCCGACGTGCCGCCACCTCGCGGCGGGTGACCTCGGACTAGCGCTCGGTGAACGTGGCGTCGCGCCCCCGCCACGCCTCCTCCCGGAGAAGTAGCTCCTCTGCGCGCCTAACCACCGTGGCCTCAGTGTCCGCGGTGGTGCGGGCCCGCTCGGCAGCCAACGCCTCGTGGACAGCCAAGGTCGCCTCGCGTTGGTCCAGCACCCCGGCCCACTGGTCAAGTGCCTAGGCCCGCTCATCCAGCTCCTCCTGCTCGTGTTGGGTGCGGTCAAGGACCTCGATGCGCCAGCAGATCGCGGACTCAAACTCCTAGATAGAGCGAGCGCGCCTTTCTAGCTCGGACGCGCGCTCATCTTGGGCCTTGCCGTTGGCCTCCAGCGCCTCCTCCCGCACTCTCAGCGAGGTGTCGACTTCCGACGCTCGCCGCTCCTGGGCCAAGGCCGTGTCGATGACCCCGCGGGAGGCATCAACCCGTTGCGCCAGGTCCTCGGCATGGGCCTTGTATTGCAGGCGGATGTCGCCCAGCACCTCATCCAGCGTGCTGGTAGCGACGGGCGTCGCCTGCCGCTCCTCCTCCATCTCGCACATGACGGAGTCCAGCGCCTTCTCGTGCGCTTGTATCTCGGCCAAGCGTGCCCTGTGCATCTTGCGCCCGGCCTCGACCATGGCGTCCATGGCTCGGCGCCCCTCGTCCACTCGCGCTTGGTCTGCCGCGTCTTGCGCCCACTCGGCTTCCAGCGCCACCCGTTCGTTGGCCAAAGCCTAGATCTGGGCGTTGAGCCCCTCCCGGACGGTGGAGTCTGCAGCGGCGAGGGCTTGCGGACTGTGCTCTAGGCCCCTCCCGCGTGGCCATGGCCGAGGGCGCCCTATGTTTAGAGTGGTGCGGAAGCCTCCATCTTCCTCGGGCCCACGCACGGACTCGGCCTCGTTCTTGACCTCGGGTCCACCCTCGGGGCAAGCTTCGGGCCCGCGCTCGGATTCGCCCTCGGCCTCGGCCTCGGGCCTGCATTTGGCCTCCACCTCGGCCTCGGCTTCGGGTCCTCCCTCAGGAGCGGCCTCGGACCTGCCGCCAGTCTCTGGCAGCGTCTTGGTTCCCCCCTCGGGGGCCACCTCGGCCATGACGGATTTTGGGCCGAGCCCAGTGTGTGGCCCCCGGGCCCCGTCTGAGGGTTGTGCGGTGGTCGGTGACCTGGTCGGGTCGACCCTCGTCCGCCCCGACTTCCCAGGCTTTGAGCCCCGAGGTGGATCGTCCCTCGAGTCCCCTTGGGATGGTGTCTCGCTGCACCAATTGCCGGTGACAACCAACACAGTCAAAAAAAGGAAAAAAAAAGAAAGTTTAGGCGAGTGCGGTTAACGGAATTAGGGGAGTCGATCGTACCTGCGGGAGGGACGCTTGAAGGTCCACTCTGGTGGCTCGATGAAGCTCCCCCCACATGGCTGTGTCTCCCCTATCTTCCGAAGCCTCTTCCTCTTCCGCTTAGGCTCCGGCGTGGCGAGGCGTCTGTGGCCTGACGGCGGCCAGTCGGCGATGTGTGCCCCATATGAGTGCCGAGGCTAAGGCTAACACCAAAACAAATTTTGTCTTGATTCCCAATGCATAGGCATGCATTGGAGTCAAGACAAAAATTTGTGTTGACTCCCGTTGCACAGGAGTCAAGATGGTATTACTCCCTTTTTATTCGAGGAGTATCCAAATGGTACATTCATGCTCTCCAAATATTTAAACATACTTTACTTCTCTGTCTTGCTCAGAGTGCAGCTTGCTGGACTCAAGTAATGGCTTTCTTTCTCCTTTGGTTCTAGGTGAAGGTCGTCGCGTTGTCCCATATGCTTCCCAACAGATTGACACAAAGGCTCTTAGTGAGGTGCATCACGTCGATTGCGTGGCGGACGTCCAAGACTTCCCAATTGGGTAACTCCCAAAAAATATACCTCTTCTTCCACATCACCGCGTGACCATCTTCACTCTCCATAGGTTGGCTGTTATGTCCCTTTACAAATACCACTTTCAGATCTTTCACCATAGCAAATACGACTTTTTCATTGCGATGTTTAGGCTTAGTACGGTGGTCTGCCTTCTGTTCAAAATGCTTGCCTTTCTTCTGGCAGGGTGGCTTGCAACTAAGAATTGACGATGGCCCATATACATAACCTTCTTGCTAAGCTTCAGATACGTACTTCCAGTTTCATCCATACTGTAGGTGCAAGCCTTGTACCGCTTGTTTGACTGTCTGGATATGTTTCTAAGTGTAGGTCAATCGTTAATAGTTAAGAACAACAGCGCTCGTAGGTTAAATTGCTCCTATTTGTTCTCATCCCACTTGGGGACACCTTCTTTCTTCCACCACAGTTTCAGATCTTCGACCCATGGTCTTATGTACACATCAATGTCGTTACCAGGTTGTTGCTTTGGGCCTTGAATAATAGTCGGCATGGTGATGTACTTCCACTTCATGCCTAGCGAAGGGGGGAGGTTTTACATACACATTGTAGCAGGGTAAGTGCTATGGCCACTGCTCATCTCTCCAAATGGATTCATGCCATATGTACTTAAACCGAACCTTATGTTTTGTGCATCATCTCCGAAGTCTTTAAATGTTCTGTCGATGTTTCGCCACTGCGACCCATCGGCGGGGTGTCTCAGCATCCCGTCTTGTATGCGTGCCAACCCATCACTCTAGCATGCTCTTTGTTCCTGAATAAACGCCTAAGCCTTGGTATTATAGGGAAATACCACATCACCTTAGCAGAAACTCTCTTCTTCGAACTCTATCCGTCAACTTCACCTGGATCATCTCGTCTAATCTTGTATCGTAGTGCTTTACAACCCGGGAATGTTTCTAGGTTATCGTGCTTCTCACCGCGATAGAGGATACAATCGTTCAGACATGTGTGTATCTTCTGAACTTCCAGTCCTAGAGGTTAGACTACCTTATTAGCTTCGTATGTTATTTCGGACAATTCGTTTCCCTCTGGAAGAATGTTCTTCACGAGTTTCAATAACTCGCCAAATGCCTTGTCACTAACACCATTTTTTGCCTTCCATTGCAAGAATTCCAGCGTGGTACCCAACTTTTTGTGCCCATGTTCGCAACCAACGATGTTTTGTGGTTCGCTAACATACGGTCTAATTTCGGGACCTCCTTTTCACTTTCACAGTCCTCCTTTACGTCCCGCAACATCTAACCAAGATCATCTGCATCGTCGTTATCTTCAACAGCCCCTTCCGCCTTACCTGTTGTATTTTCTTCAAATCCACCGTACTGAGCCAGTCTGGAATGTTATCGTCTTCCACTTCATCTTCTTCCATTTGAACCCCTAGCTCTCCGTGCGAGGTCCTACAATTATAGCTAGGCATGAACCCCGACTGAAACAAGTAAAAATGAATAGTTTTAATGTAGAATACCCCTTCTGGTTTGGGCCCATGCACCCTTCGGGAAGGGTTGGGCTGTACCAATTTAGATGCATTACGGTGCCTCGCTAATAATGCCATATTGCAAAATTACCATTTGAATAAAAAGGGCACAATAAATACCATAGGTAAAATAAAATTTTGCAATTAGTAGGATCACATTGTCCATCCAAAACTGCCATCAGTGCCTTTCTAGGGAAGAGAAATTGTACAAACTATAGATGATGCCCAGTGTTTGCTACAGAATGTGTCGATGAATGTATGCTAAATATTAGATAGATGGATACATGTTGAAATATTATGAAAATGATGTGAGGATGATGATTTGATATACTTGTATGTTGAGTTTTAGAATAAGACAAATTATAAATGATATGATGTGCTTGCATGAGGTTTAAAATGTAGTAATTGCTAGTCAATAATAATGTATTATGTTTAGAATCTACTATGTTCTAATTTATAAGGGCATCCATAATGTGATGAAAACTAGGTATTAAGCATTGAATGCACTCTTGCTACCAGGTAGCAATCATTGTGAGAGTGATAAGCAACTAATATCTGGTCATAGAACTACTACCGGTATATAAGAAATAAATAGTATTGTTTGGTACAGTAAATCTGACACATTAGTAGAAGGAACCAGGAAGTCATTGTTTCTCACTGTTCACAGGAATCAACTTTTAAGTGGGCTTTACCTTACTTCTTATTGATCACACGAATAAATACTGTGCGTAAGTTCATATATTACTATCACCTGTATCTTAGGTCCACGTTACTACCGAGATCGGCACGATACGTTGCTCGTGCCGTAACTATATATATAGAAAGTATAGATATCGGTATTAACATATTAATGGGTGCATAACTGCAATTCATCGGGATCTAAATATTGGTTCTCTCGTTTTTAATACGAATTTAGTGTGAGATCAGCGATTTATTGTCGGGTGGCTTAATGGGGAGCACTCGTAGTTGTGGATATAAAATAATAGTAGATGCTCCGCGGTTTAATTGCTGTGGAATATATGTACAGATGTATATTATATACTAGATGATGCTCCGCGCTTTGCTGTGAGATATATATGTTAGATGTTATAGAAATGGTGAAATGATTTAGATTGAAATATTGTGAAAATGATTTGAGAATAATGATTTAGCATGTGTATGTTTAGTTTTAGAATGAAATAAATTATACATATAAATATATAATTACTTTGTGCTTGCATGCTGAACTTTGTGTGCTTAGTGGATTGATGTGGCCTCCTTGCATGTTAGATTTAGGAGTGTTAATAAATATTATGCATGCATGCTGAGCTTTAGGTTTTTAGTGGACATTAGCTTTATAGAATAAAGGGATTACTCGATACCTCACACGTTGTCGCCGGATTTCGTACATTGAATTAGATAGCTAAGATATATGATGTGTTAAAAATGTTGGTTTTATTTTAGTGTAGCATAAATTAACATATATTTGATGATAAAAACTGAAGGCAGAAAAAGGTTTTTTGGGGTCAGTTTTTTAAAGATTAGTAGAAGTAATGCAAAGGAATAAATATCACATAGTCCAATAAGGGAACTAGGACAATATTTATAATATAGAAAAAAAATAAACCAACAGACATTAGAGCATATAATGCAATTGAAAAACTAATGAATCATGTACTATTCAATCAAGTTTCTCTTTTTGAAAAAAAAAAACACAAATCCAAATCAAACTGAATGAAGTTGAAGAAATATAGGATTAGATGGATATATGTTGATATATTGTGAAAATATTGTGAGGATGATTTGATGTGCTTGCATGTTGGGCTCCTGAATAAAATACATTGTAGATTTGCCTGTTAAGATATAATAATTACTAGTGGATGATGATGTGACATGATTACATGTTAAGTTTTAGAATATAGTGGGTTGTAATTTTATTGAAGGTATCGATTATAGAAATGATGAGTATAAAAAATATTATACAACTTATATGGGATAATGATTTTACATTGTTACATGTTCAGCTATACATAGTTCAAAGCGCAACTTACTCAAAATATAAAATTTGATTTGAAGGAGAGAAAAAAATTAAGAAAATGGTGATTTGTGCATCCCCCACCCTTTATTGCAATTCATTTGGAAATTGATTTTTTTAAGTTTTCAGAATTAGGTCAAACAAGTGAGGGGCAATATATAGTTATCTAAAAAGTATTGTGTTTCTAATATATATAATGGGTAAATCAAGGTCAACAGGATAAGTTTAGAAGGATGTGAATGATAATGAAAACTTTAGGAGCATGACATACCCCAAGGATTTTTCCCATTTACATAAAACCGAAAAGCAATTTGTTACTTAGGACATGTTTGACACATCTCCAGATTATAGATCCGCGCGTTGGATTTGAAGTTTGTATGTTAAAATGTAGTGGTTCAAATTTTATATTGTATCTAAAATTGAAGTAAAATGATTCATTCAAATGTTATCACAGATTCAGATCCGTACATTTATAGAGGCATGATTATCAGCTTCAAAAAAATCGTAGATCTGAAGCCGTGCCGATCAAACTCCCCCTTAATTACTGTAATCTCGATTGATGGTCATATGCAGGGTGATGGAGAGATAAACCTCTGGGTGCCTTTTCTTCTTTCCTATACCATCACGCCTACCAGTACCACGCCTGTCGATGAGTTGGGGGTCCACCCACTGGACGTTCTCCAGAAAAACGTTCGTGGTACTCGCCGAAACAGCCAAATGTCAACAGAAGACGATGTTCACATGCCTTCCGCTGCAGAGCTCCATGAGGCAGGAATCCGTTTCAAGGTGAGCACAGGTAAAGGATTCGCAGGCACGGTCAGCTTCGAACGAGGCGTACTGCGTGTCCCAAAGATTCTGCTGTACGACAACGCTGAGCGCATGTTCCTCAACCTGATGGCCTTCGAGAAGCTGCACCCTGGCGCTGGAAACGAAGTGACCGCGTTCGTGTCATTCATGGATGAGCTCATCAACACGGCCAAGGACGTGCGGCTGCTGAGGGCCAAGGGGATCATCAACCACGGCTTGGGCAGCGACGAGGCGGTGGCGAACCTGATCAACAACACGCTGACGAAAGGCGCGGTGATGGAGTCAAACAGCAGCCTCATCGACGTGATGTTGGAAGTGGATGCCTACTGCAAGACGAAGCCGTGCAGCTGGTTGAGGGCCATCCTCAAAAAGACCTACTTTACTACCCCATGGGTGTTCATCTCCTTCGCCGCTGCTACTATCGTGCTCATTGCGACAATCATTCAGACTGTCTACGCTATCATGTCCTTCAACAAAACTACCTAAAACCTTGCACCATGGTAAATTCCATGAGCATATATATGTTCATCTTGAGGCCTCGCAGCTAAATAACAGTTAGTATATTTGAGCCAAGAATATATGTAAGTCTTGCTTTTGTCCCACTGCCATATACTCTCACCGTTTCAAAATGTTTGACACCATTGACTTTTTAGTACGTGTTTGATCATTCGTCTTATTCAAAAAATTTAAGTAATTATTTATTCTTTTCATATCATTTGATTCATTGTTAAATATACTTTCATGTACACATATAGTTTTACATATTTCACAAATTTTTTTAATAAGACAAACGGTCAAACATGTGTTAAAAAGTCAACGGTGTCAAACATTTTGAAACGTACTCCGTAGGGAGTAATATTCTGTCTCTATATATATCTAATCCCAGTCAAACCTTCCGAAGCCATCCTCTCCCGTTATGTATGCATTCACCCTCATTAGTTTGGTTGAATGCTACAAAACACCAAATATATATGATATGCCTCATATGTACCAGTTGACTTAAAACCAACACATATATATGAGACATTTCCAGCCACACGGGGCATGGAAAATTAAGAACAGAATACTCCGAGATTTTAACGGTAAACCAACATATGAAAATAATTATCAATGTTGGTTTATTAGTGAACCGACACCACAAAGTCAGCCGAGCCGATCAAGGCGAACCAAATTAAGGGGAAGATTAGTTCCATATGACATGGAAAGTATCCGGCCAGTGGTCCATTCAGGATACATAAATATTGTTTTGCTACTGGTTGTGCATCATGACGCTAATTAAACATATAGACTAGCACGGCACCAACACTATCGCAGAGACCTCCCCCTCAGCACTAGCGTTCCTGTGAGGGATTCGTATTCGCAATTTTAGAGGTCTCTTTGTAAAATATATATTTTTGGAAAGGACTAAAATGTCAAAAATTCAGATTCAGTACGTTCCTCTATAATTTGCTTCCTCCTGCTAACTAAGTGAAACTTGGAAGCTCTGTAGCTAGGACGATGGCCGATATCCCTTCTCCAGTCCACTGGGCGCCATCACCGCTTAGCTCGCCGCCCCCTCCCCAGGGCAGCTCACACTTGTTCTCCTGCGCATATCGGAATCTATTATATACTAAAAGTCCATTAAACTTCCTACAAACGCTCTCAAGCCGCCACGTGGGACTCCTACAAACGTTCTTAGGCTGCCACGTAGCTCTATCAAATCTAACCGTCGATTTTCACTTAAATTGGTGGACCCAATATTTTAAACCATTAGATTACCACAGGCCCCACACCACACGCGCGTGTACGGTGTATCTAATCGTTCGGAATTAAGAAACCGAAGCGTCGCGCCGTCGCAGGACTCTCTGTCGCTCTCCTCCTCGCCCTCGCGAGTCGCGACGCCGACGCGATCAGCGATCTGATCAGATCGTGAGAGCGAGCGCCACCGGGCCACGCACGCGCGTCGACACCTTGGCCGGCTGCCGCCGCAGTGCCGCACTAGCGCACTGCTGCAGACCTGCACCAAGCCAAAAAAAATAGGTTTTCTATTTTTTTTTTACTTTTTTTCATAATTTTAAAATTAAAATTTCAAAATCTATAAACATGCAACAATATTTTGGGACCCTAAACAGTTTTAATTCAAAAACTTTTCAACTACAAAGTTGTAGGTCGCGTCGAGGGCTATAATTTTGATATAAAGTTTGTCTTCATTAGAGTTCACATGAAAAAGTTATGAATTATTTTTTGATATAAAGTTTTTAGACCGTCCTGTTTAGGGACCGGAGTGACACAACTGAACAAGTTGGAGGACCTAAACGAGTGATCTGCAAGTTTAGGGACCGGGATGACACAGTCGAACAAGTTTGAGGACCTGAACGATCGATTTGCAAGTTTAGGTACCGGGATGACATAACAGTACAAGTTTAGGGACCGGTGATGGACTTTACTCTATAATAAAAGTCCATTAAACTTACTACAAACGCTCCTAAGCCGCCACATAGCAACCCTACAAATGCTCCTAGACCTCCACGTGGCGCTATAATTATTTCTAAAAAAATCAAAAGAAGGCAAAACATCTGATTTTTTTTAATCTATTCCCGATGGATCCATTGTTGCCAACCATTAGATCTATTTTTAAAAATGATCAATTAAATTTATCTCCATCAATCCCACGTACACGTGCATATATACAAGCACAGCACGTACGTATCTACGTAACCAGCTGGCCTCATGTCCCTCTTTTTCTTTTCTTTTTCTTTCTAAAATATAAATAAATAAATACACCGTTAGAAACCATTAGATCTATCATGAAAACCTAACAGTTAATTTTATCGCTAAAAATCACTAAATACACGTGCACATAAGCACCGTATGTAAGTACGTAGACACGTTGGCCTCATAACCCTCTATGTCTGTTTTTTTTTTCATTCTGAAATCCAAAAAAATTAAAACAAAGCTACATTTAGGGTTTAAAATTAAAAATCAAGCTATAAGCTTCCGATTATAGGATAGAAAAAACAGTATGCAATTTGAATTCCTTATTGATTCATCACTGTATTATCCTTTGGTTTCCACAAATATGTCATAGGAATTCTGAAGGAAAAAAATCATTTTCTACCTATACCATGCAAGAAACACACAAAAAAATTTAAGTCCATTAAACATCATGCAGAATGCTCCTAAACCGCTACATGGAACTTTAATAAATTAGAAAAAATCATATAAAAATTATAAGAAAAAGAAAAATACTTAGCTATCCGTTCTAACTTAAATCGGTGGACCCATTATTTCTAACCATTAAATCAATCCTTCAAAACACAAATCCCTTCCACCTCCCACTCCCTCCCGTACATAATCACTCCTCCCTCTCCAATATCCATATGTACAAAGCATATATCTTATATACAACAGAATTTTAAATAATTCAATTAGATTAAAAGTAAAAAAAAATGACACATAAGTTGTTTTGTACTCCCCCGTCCCATTTTAAGTGCAACCATAAAATTTCATGCCCAATGTTGATCGTTCATCTTATTTGGATTTTTTTTATAATTAGTATTTTTATTACTATGAGACAATAAGACATGAATAGTTACTTTATATGTAACTTATGTTTTTATTTTTTTTAAGTTTTTTAAAAGACGGACGGTCAAAGTTGATCACGGAAAATCATGGATGCACTTAAAAATGGGACAGAGGGAGTAGTAAGTAGATTTTTAAGGAATAAGTTTACATTAATCACTGTCTTTCTTATAAATAATGGAGGTACAGTTTCAACCTTTTAATATAAATGAATGGTTACGTTGCTCAAATGTGCTTTATTGCGCACTCATATCAAAATAGACAAATTATATTTTTTATATCTTTATAACTAAGAAAATACTTAGAACATGTGACGAGTTATAATGCACGCATAATGTTATGATGCCGGACTCAGTCATCATATAGAATATAATTATTTTAATATTTTACTGCCTAATTAAATATGTCAATGATTGTTAGAATAACTAACGCTCAACATTTAATTTTGAAAATATCAAACACTCATATTCAAAAGAAAAAGATATAGTAGTATAATTTTGAACGATATTAACAAAGTGCCCATAGAGTGAGCTATAAATAATAATCTTGGTGGTTTATAAATCTATACAATCTAGAAAGTATCATAACTACTTAAAAACATTTTTAGGACAAATATCATGTATTTAAACTATTATGAAATAACATCTTAAGTAAAAGTCGTCGTATATCCCTATGGCAATAAAATAAAAACAAGATGTCCGTGCATGTTTTATTCCTTCACATAGCATCTAGGCAATCAAGCTGCTAATGGAAAGTTTGTTTGGTTATGATTTATGCATTGATAGATGATATTTTGATCTAGGTGGGTTAATAAATTTTCAATTCCCATGATTTTCTACACTCCATTAAAACATCCGTTCTTTTCAATACTCTATTTTACACATGTATTCCTATCATATTTTTGTACATTTTCTATTCTTTTTTTTTTCAATCATGTGTTACGAAGGAACCTTTAATTTTTTTTCACCGAGAGGCAAAATCATAACATTTCACAATCCTAATAACACAAATTATGATGGTTTAAATAAGATGCCCGCGCAGATGCGCGGGCTACCTTCCTAGTTGCTATCAAATATTCAGCAGTTTTATTCTTTGAAAACTTTTAGGATCCCCTCGAGATTCATATGGGTGGAAAAAAATTCGTGAGTGCGAACAAAGCTTTTGATAAAAAAAAAAAACGAATGTTGTATAACTACTCCCATAATTTAATACGGTCATAAAATAATTCACATTAAGTAAAAGAAAGCTACTATAATGGGCTAGAGTTTAATAAATTTATGGAAGTATTTTCACCGGAACATATTTTGATCCTTAGAAAACCGAGGCTCCCTTAATGCTGCCCTTCGATTGATTAAAAAAAAAAATCATATCCCATCCACATATGATTGATCCTGGATTTTACTTGCAATTTGGTGAAATCTCTGGCTTCTTTTTAGATAATGGAAATGGATTATATCTCCGGCTTCTGTCATAAGACACACAACCATAAGTTTAATAGTAATAAAAAGGTAAGATAAAAGTAAATCAAAATAAGAAATAAGGTGATGGGACAAATCCCCAACTCCCCTTTATTATTGACTAGCGTTAAATCACATAAAATATTTTAGCTAGCAATTCTTATGGAACTATGCAAATATTTGGTGAAATCTCTGGCTTAATTACGTACATATGTGGATCGGATAAGATGGAACGTAACACATCACAATTTGGTGGTGTACATTATTGTGTAAATCACATTCCATTTGTTCGACTACGGCCTACTTATACCTATCATTCCTCCGACCATAGTGCTGTCAACTACATTCACTCTTGTAAGTAGCTTTGGTTTGCTACATATACATTGATGGAGAGGGGTATATATATATATAGACACACACACATCAGCCATATGCATGGTGGCATATGTTAAATTTATGGTCAAACGTGGCAATGACGATTTATTCTTTGTGTATATATAGAAATATGATCAACTAAAAGACAGAAGAAAAAAAACAGTTGTAGACAAGTCTTCCTTATTGCTGAAAGCCCTGCTATAGCTGGGATTAATTGTGTAGAGGGAGTGCAGGGCCAGCCCATAACAACGACTTGATGACCACAGGTCAATGGCGTTAGCTTGCTATACTAGACAAAAACGTGGGCATCAGTGAATAGCAATATTGACCGGGGAATTGGACAGTGCCAGTTTGTATCGTCCACCTAAGGCTGAGCCATGTTTATTTCGTTTCCAAAATACTCCCTCCGGTTGATAATACTTGTCGTTTTGGACAAGGGTACGGTCTCCAAAATACAACTTTGACCATTATTTTTTATTATAATATGTACTACCTCCGTCCCAAAATAAGTGCAGCCGTGGATATCCGTGCCCAACATTTGATCGTCCGTCTTATTTGAAAAATTTGTGAAAAAATTAAAAATATTTAGTCACACAAAAAAGTAATATTCATGTTTTATCAACTAATAGCAATAAAAATACTAATCATAAAAAATTTTCAAATAAGACGAACGATCAAACGTTGAACGTGAATAGTGCAAAACTGCACTTATTTTGGGACGGAGGGAGTATAAAAGTGTTAACAAATATATGATTTTATTAAAGTACTTTTTAAGGCTAATCTATACATGTAATCACTATATTTGAATGACAAATATTTTAAAAATGATTCATAATCAAAAATTCTAAAGTTTGACCTCACCCTTGTCTAAAACGACAAGTATTATCAGCCCGGAGGGAGTATTTTTTAAGTATACGGACACACATTTGAAGTACTAAACGTAGACTAATAATAAAACAAATTACATATTCCGCCTGTAAACTGCGAGACGAATCTATTAAGCCTAATTAATCCGTCATTAGCAAATGTTTACTGTAGCACCACATTGTCAAATCATGGCATAATTAGGCTCAAAAGATTCGTCTCACAATTTACATGCAAACTGTGTAATTGGTTTTTTTCATCCACATTTAATGCTCCATGCATGTCTCTGAACATTTGATGTGACGGAATTTTTAGAAGTTTTAAGGGAACTAAGGTAGTGTTTGGGAAGGAGGCCCACTTAGTCCCTCCTTCCCAAACACCCCCTAAACACAACCTGAGTGTTTTAATTGAGGTTCCCAACTCAGCTCTCTCGTTTTTCGTACGCACGTTTCCTAAAATGTAAAACTACGTGTAACTAGTGCCAAAACCTAAAGAAATCATAAAAAAGTCGGAGGGGGTACAGCCATATTATTAATTGATGATTCAAGTGTGTACTCCCTCCATCACAGAAAGAAGTGTTGTTTGTCAAAAAAAAAAAATCAATTTGTGCTGCATTCAATGAGTTCGCAGGACAGTGACAGCGTAGGTACCAGGACAGCGGTTTCCCTATTCACTTGTTTCACACAAACCTTTTGTCCTCTCTCTCTCTTCTCTCGCCTACTACTCATCTCGTTCACACATACCACTCTCACTGCCACACTACTACTCCCGGCCGGTCTGCACTTATGCACGGTCTGTGACTGTCATTTGAAAGATGGAATGAATGCTGTACTTGTACTCGTACCCTAGTACGCATGCGCACCCTACCATTATAAGCATCTTTAAAAGACTGAGCCAATATATTTTGAGATTGACGAAATTACTACAGGCTAATCGTTGTCGAATATAGGTACAACAACTATCACTGAAAGAAAAATTAGCTGTAGATATGAGCATCCATATTAAGTCTATAACTTGAACTTGAGTGGGCTGGTTCTATCATAATAACCTAATAACCAGCTGAGCTACGTTCACTTCGCTCCATGATGCGCTTGTGTACGTCCCTGCACGACCGTTGTTCTCATGTACCCCCTAATATGTTTGCACTGATCCACTGCATCCCTCTCAACATGCGCGAGCACGTACGTCTGCCTCCTTCGTATTCTCCACACCAAGTGTCATCCCATCGTTCCCAATTCTTATAGCAGGATCAATAGGAGACTATTAGCCAGCTACAAATATATTTTAATGAGATAAAAGATAAGAGAGAAGAGCAGCGGGCTACAGATTTATAGCCAGCTGCAGCGCGGACTCTAAAATGGAATGTGTGTATGACAGGTGGGACCATATATTATAGTATAGTAAACAACTATTGTATGAATTAGCTATTAGATTGATTATAGATGAATTGGAGCTAGTAGTGGGCTATACTATTAAACTTGCTCTTATCTCTCATTTGCACCTTAGCCTAGCCTATCACTGCACTCCCCTCATCGGATCGCTGGTAAGCCATCTTCCCAACCGCGCAAATATATTCATTTGCTTTCACGTATGAAAAGTAAATATATTTTTTACTCTTTTTTTAATAGATGCAGACGCTCATATACTTGCGCACATACTCACCCCATCTCTGGCTATGAGGGCATCTGGTAAATCGTTGTGGATAGGTATGTTGCCTACCACCAAAACATTAGTCAGTGTTGACGTCTTTTCGTGACCAACACAAGATCACCTAACAATTTGCGTTGTAATTAACAAAGTCACCAAATTCGACAAATCAGAATTGGCTAGCAGAGCCAATGGATCAAAACGAGCAATTTACGAGCAAATAAGATAACTATCATATTTACCTTAATTAATCATTAATAATATGTGTTTCGTTTTGCGTGTTCACGAGGAGGGGTTCCCAAACACAGCCCACACGTGCACATCGGTAGGAATAGGTTCACTTTGGTTACTTTAACTTGATGACCGTAAGTGATTTGTATCCGTGAAGCACAATATCAGATATCTTAACACCATAACTTTTAAAGCCGATGCAATTTGATTCACTCGATGATTTTGGAGGATGGTTTCACTGACGGGACACCTATATCACGGTGACCTGGTCTTCGTTCCACCTGGCGTTGATGAAGTGCTTTTTCAGCATTAGAATTAAAAAATATATTCGAGACAAGCATGCCTCCGAAACTATATCCGCTTGTGTACCTACACGGGTATGCAGGTGATTAAGTTTTTGAGAGCGTCTTCCGGCGCGGCTGCTCTGTGACACATCTGCTTCCTCTGCATCGACAACGGTTCTACACTGCTACGTCTGCTTCCACTACACCATGTTGACTTGAGGACGCGTCAACAGAGGACGTACCGGCAGCGGGATTGGAAGTGAGAACGACCACACCAACGGAGGCAACAACACCGAAAAAGCCTCATCCAGCACTGGAGTGATCTCCGAGTATGTAACATTTCTATTTCTAGTGTTAAACATGTTTGTAGATGATGCTTTTTTTGCTATTAGCATATTCATGTTTAGCACTGGCACTGGATCATTTCCCATTACACACGTCATGTTTATCATCTTTTTTTGTTCTGGATTAAAATATGTCGAATCATGACCACATTTCTAACTATTCAAAAACTTGATATTTTTTTTCAGTAGTTGGCTTTGCAGTATCATTAAAACTACATGCTTTTTGATGGTTCAAACTATAAAAGATGGAAAGCACATGCACTACTGTGGTTGACGGCTATGCGATGCTTCTTTGTTTCACGGGACAAACCGAGCAAACCACCTCTCTCTCCTGAGAAGGAGGCTAAGTTCGAGGCTGCTGGTTGCCTGTTCCGTGGAGCATTGATCAGTGTACTAGCTGACAACATAGTAGACGTGTACATACACATACATTCAGGGAACGACATGTGGGATGCTCTTGAGGCTAAGTTTGGACTCTCCGATGCTGCCAGCGAGTTGTATGTCATAGAACAGTTCTATGACTACAAGATGGTTGATGACCGATCTATAGTGGAACAAGCTTGCTGGCAGTCGTTATCGACCAATTTCGATCGTCAATATTACCCAATTAATGAAGACTAGTTATGCTTGCAATGCATAATTTCCAAATAAAATATCTACTTCCACTATGCGCTATGCTACTAACATGTATGCAGGAGAAGCACGCAAAAATGGAGGAGAATCAACGGAAAACAAACGAACAATCAATTGGAAGCCATCGAGAGGTGATCAACCATCAAAGTTGGGAGAGAATGAACATGAAGAATGCGAATATATTTTGCGCTAATGGGCCCACATGGTTTTGAGCTACAACATATAAAATGAGCAATCATTCTGAGCCAAAACATGGTGTACCATAAAGTGGGGCCCACATGTCAGCATCCTGAATAAGGTTGTGGGCCAGGGGAGCCAACCAGGGGTTCGGCCGAACCCCTAGCTGGCCCAATGTAGCCCATTTTTCGCTGGCAGTTATCTACAGGTATCTTATGACGGTTGGGAGCAATTCTACCGGTAGAAACCGTCATGGAAGTGGACACTTGTCAAGAGGAGGGTGAAAGATGCTCTTTGGATGCTTGAGCATGCCACTTGTCATGAGGAGAGCAAAGATGCTCATTGGTCCACTCTCCCAGGGCACCTCATGGCCTATAAAAACCCCTACTCTCATTCATTCCCACACATACTAAAGAAGAAGAGCTCTCTCCCTCTCTCAAGTTTAGTTGTACACTAGTGCTAGTGAAGTAGGAATTAGAATAGCAATCTTAGTCCTCGAGTCTTCAGGAGAATTCGGGTATGGCTCTAGTAGCTTTTCTCTCTTCTTTGGTATGACTTATTAAATTAATAGAATATTCTTCTTTATACATCTTCGGTATGTTATTCCATTTATATTATCTAAGTACCGACTTTACTTTATACTTGTATCGATATAGTTGTGTAACTAGCTTACCAGAGAGGTGTAATGGTGTGGATTTAATGTCCGAGTATTCGGTTGCTCTATGTCCGATGCATGGAGGGGGGGGGCCTCGGGGCGTGGCATCACCCCCTTGGGCTCTCCCGCTGCTTCACCCTGAGGCCCTCGCCCAACTGCCATGTGGCGGGGAGAGAGAGAGAGAGCCAAAAGGGGACCCAGGCGGCACAGCCATAAAAACGCGGTGCCGCAACCATCCCTCACCGCATTTAATGCGGCATGGGCAGACGTGCGGTGCCGTCTAACTGACCCCCGTCAATCGGATGTGACCAGTCTGCGACCGGCCTATTGCCGGTCGCGTCCGATTGAACGGGCGGCCGTGCCCCCACGTCGCCTCTGTATCCGTCGGAGTGGGAGTAGGTATGACCCGTCCCATCGGAGTGTCACTCGAAGGAGGGCTACCGCAAGTCTGCACCCATTTATGAGGGAATGACAGGGCTGTCCCCCGTGTCAGGCGGGGGGCGGCGCTGGGTCCCACTCTAGGACCGGTTGCTGCTTAGCTTCCGGGCGAAGGCACAGGTCATGGTCCGGTCAAAGTAAAGTGGGGTCCCTCTCCCATGGAGGGGCAGGCAGAGGCGGCGCATGTGGTATCCCCTTGAGCTATAAAAGGAGGACCTTGCCCACCGAGACAAGGGGACGACTCTCAGAAAACCTGAACTCTAGGAGAAGAAAGGCGATAGCGCTCTCCGGAGTAAAGGAACCCTTGTAATACTCATCCATAATCCCAAACACAGGATTAGGGTGTTACGCTCCTTAGCGGCCCGAACCTGTATAACTCGATTGTGTACAAGCTAGCCTGCAATCTTAAGGACGGACACGTGATTTCTAAGAGGCGAGCCTCTGCTCCCGGCCGAACTCACGAAAGGGGGGTCTCACGACTCCCCGCTATCGAGGGCCTTCCCTCGACACATGACCTAGCCGCCTCTCCCCGCGCCTCGCCTTCCCTCTCTGTCGCCTGCCTCAACTCCGGCCGCCTTTTCCCGTCGCCTCGGCCGTCCGAGTTCAGCGCCAATTCTACCCTCAGCACCGCTGCGACAAGGGCATGACAGGCTGCCGGTTCCCTTTGGCCAAATTCTACCGGAAAGCCTTTGCCGCCAACAACCCGAGCTCGGCGCCAGCCACCTCCTTCGTCGCCCGTCGTCATCGTCGCGTTGGTAAGGTTCCCCTCTCTCTCATGTTCCTTTTCTTGTCCTCGGTGTTCGCCCAAGTGCCGTCATTCGCCATCGCCGTCCAGTGCCGTCTGCCGGTGATCTCGCGTGGCCGCCACGCCAGCGTCCACGCCGGCTGCCTCGTTGTCGCCACCTCGTCTTCTCTATCCATGTGGCGACCATTCTAAACCAACCCTAAATCAGATCCAATCTTAGCCGTCCGATCTTGGTCAGAAAGTCAAACCATCAATCCTGGCCATCCAATCGGGTGGACCTCCTCTGTAAAATAGTCCATGGTAGACCCGGTCCATAACTCCTATTTATTGGTGGCATCAGTACTCTCTCCTGTTTAATGTCATAATTGCGCTCCATAAATCCTCTCTACTAGTCATAATTGCGGTCATAACTCCTCTATTGACATCAATTCTTTCTCTCATGGCTGATGTTATAATTTCGTTTTCAGTTTTAAATAAGTAAATATGATGTCATAAATCATTTAAGTTGTTTACTTTATACTAGGTTTTAATTTATTAAACTTTATTAATTCATGACTAAATCATACGAACTCGAAATGAGGTCGTTCAAGTCTCATAATTCATCTAAAATCATGATCTACATGTTTGTTGTTTACTTTTTATGTATTGTTTATATGGAGTTGCTTTGTTTTTTCTTGTTTTGCGTTGGTAGCATATATTTTCTGTTATTTTGAAGGGTCGTGAGTGCGTCGGAAGCGTTTCAGAAGTCGAATTAAAGACCCATTATTGTAAGGCAAGTCACAGATTCTATACACAATCCCTTTGAGCATCTTGATCCTATATTAATTTATCGCTTTATTTCAAATATGCATTTATTTTCAAATATTATTGAGTTGTATGAGTTCGCTATTTTATGGCTAAAATGACTTGATTGGACGAATAATCAAACATTACAAATAAAAACTTAAAACGACAAATATTTTGGGATGGGGGAGTATATATCTATCAAGTAATCAACAAACTACAATATGGCTGTGTTCGCTAGAGCCTGTTCATTAGCACGTGATTAATTAAGTATTAGCTATTTTTTTAAAAATGGATCAATTTGATTTTTTAAGCAACTTTCGTATCTAAGCTTTTTGAAAAAAAACGCACCATTTAGTAGGTTGAAAAACATACACGTGGAAAACGAGGGAAATCGGTTGGGAAACCAGAGATAAGAACACAACATATATATAT
>CM020182.1:83071-104014 GCA_009805545.1 Oryza longistaminata
AAAATATTTCTATTCATAAACTTTATGCATATAATTAAAAAAATTCCATTCATAAACTTGGTAAAAATAATAAAAAACTTTCGTAATTGTAGTAAAAATATTTGCTCGCCAACTTTGTACATCAATAAAAAATTTAAACCCTAAAATCGTAAATGGTTATCTTGAGAATTTATTTAGATGATAAAATTTTAGGGTTAAAATTTGCAATCTACTGTGTGTTGTAATCTACTATAAAAACAATTATAACAAACCACCCTTTCACTTTGGGATTAAAAATTAAAGTTTAATTAATTAGGTAGTTGTAAAAGCGAGCCATTTCTGGATCGAGTTGTCCTTGCTGCTGTCTTCTTTCATCATAGCCGGTCAGCTGCTAACTGAAGAAACACAGGCATCTGAACAAGCTTCTCTTTCTTTTCGTTTTTCTT
The DNA here is from genome assembly GCA_009805545.1 of Oryza longistaminata. Classification (NCBI taxonomy): domain Eukaryota; kingdom Viridiplantae; phylum Streptophyta; class Magnoliopsida; order Poales; family Poaceae; genus Oryza; species Oryza longistaminata. Next base: position 83,497 of record CM020182.1, read on the forward strand.
ACGTTAAACCGCTAAAAAATATATTACATATATACAAAGCTCACAACGGAGCTCTTGCATTATAACAAAAGAATTGCTGAAAAAAGATGATGCACTTATACATGTATGTGATAATAATTTTGAGGAAAATCATTTTATAGCTAGATGATCACCTGGAATTCTAAACTGCATGTAAAAGCATGACAGAAAGATTGGATCTTTTATGATTGGTTTTAGAGAAAATTTAGGGAACTTTTTACGGTGCATTTTACTACAAGTGCCACATCTAATTCACGTCTGGATAAGCCTTTCCTCTAGCCGGCAACTACAACACTCTGATTTGTTCGTCGAGATAAGTTCGGCATGCTAGATCAGCTAAGCTTGCTCCCCTAGATTTGTACTCGGTGTGATATACCCTAGATTAATAAATATAAACTGCAGAAGGCTATTACCTATCTCGGGGTGTTAAACCAGGATGAATCCCTTCTCATCTGCTTTCTTATTCCATAATCGTGTATACCATGGTGTCGATCATACCCTATGTCCTTCAAATACCGTAGTCAGGTCTAATCTGTCGACCCATACTCTTTCCCTTGTTAATGTTCTTTTTCCAGTTCACTACTATAAAAACCCTCAAAAGGATCGGCCTTATACGTAACCGGCATCTATGTACCTTTTCCCACCTCCGCACGATTAAAAATATAGAATCGGCACTTTTAAGCACTATAGGTGTTAGTTCTATAGAAAAATAGGTGCCGATATTATAGGTGCCGGTTTTTAATAGAACCGGTTCTAGAGAAAAAACCGATAGGTGTCGGTTTTCTAACAGAACTGACACCCATAGTTGAAAAGACCAGACCGGTGAGTGACCTGATGGTTCACCGGTTCGACGGTCTGAACGGTGAACCGGCCGATCGAACCGTGGTTCGCTGCTTGATAAAAATTCTTTATATTCCCATATTAGCACTAATAACCCAATTCCTGGATGGCTACCAGAGTCAACTTCCAACCCATTCGATTCCCCACCATTTCCTTTTTCGGTGATATTTGCCTAAATATCTAGTTATTTCGGGCCTTCGAGTTAAACGGGCCTTCTTCCGGCCCATTTATGCAATTAAGATGTTCCGGCCCATTTAAGCAATTAAGATGTTTCGGCCCATTTAAGCAATTAAGATGTTAAGGCCTTCTCCAGCCCATTTAAGCAATTAAGATGTTCCAGCCCATTTAAGCAATTAAGATGTTCCGACCCATTTAAGCAAGTAAGATGTTTAGGCCGGTCCAACTGAGGCCGGTTTATCGCTGGTTCACTTAAAAACCGGTTCAAGCGGTCTAAAGTGGGTCAATTACATGTCCGGTCTTTCTATCCAATCAAACTGCACTGACCTCTGGTTTCCGTTTTTTCCGGTCCAACCGCCTAGCCGATCCGGTTTTTTCCACTATGCCGGCACCTATAAAAAACCAACACCTATTTAAAAAACTGGGCACAGCACCATCGATCTTTTTGACGAGAAAATTGACATTTTACTATCGTCAAAAAGGAGTTTCGCCCAAATACCACTATGTAGTTGGGATTCACCGAAATACCATTCTCTACCATTCTCAATTGAGGGGCTTCGCCCATATGCCATTTTCTTCCAATTCTCTCTTTCCTCTCATCATTATTGACCAAAATGCCCCTAGTTGAATCAATTTAAGTATCTAAAAAATACGTAGATTATAAAGTAAATACGCCAAAATATTTTTACATGTTTTTTTTATCTACACCAGATTAGATAGTATGCAGCGTACTATCTCCACAACATAAAAAAGACACTCAACTGAAACTCTCAGTTCTCAGTGATATAGTTTTTTTTATTTATGCTGTGGACATAGTGTCTTATACTCTATAATTTGGTGTAAAGAAAATAAACTTACATATTGCATGTCAAGATATCTGGGAGATATATACTCTGTAATCTACATATTTGTTTTACTTGAATTAATTCAACTAGGGGCATTTTGGTCATCAAAGAGAGAATTGGAAGAAAATGGTGTTTCGGCGAAGCCCCTCAATTGGGAATGGTATTTCGGCGAATCCCAACTGCAGAGTGGTATTGGGCGAAACCTTGTTTTGATGATGGTATTATGCCAATTTTCTCCTTTTTGACTGAGCATCGCTCGCCACATCGGTCCTTATCCACATCTCGCCATATCTCTCTCTCTCTCTCTCTGTGTGTCTCCCCTCCTCTCTCTTTGCCTTTTGATGACTGGAGCGGCGGCAGACGACAGAGGACGGACCATGGCTCTCGACCTGGGGGCCTTCCCCCTTCTTTCCTCCTCCAGGACGGCGTGGCGGTAGAGAAGGTCGGCCGGCGCGGGCGAGCTAGCGGCCGGCCTGGTGAGGTGGCGGTCGGCGCGACGAGGTTGCAGCGATGGCGGTGGTGGTCAAGGAGGCCTGGATCTCGCTGTCCTTCTCTCTCCCGGGGGACCTCCCCCCTTCTCTTCTCCTCCTCTAGCACAGCATGTGGTGGTGGCCGGCGCGGTCGCTGGATCTTGCCGACCCCCTCTCTCCCAGGGGACCTCCCCCTCCTCTAGCGCGGTGTTGGGTGGCGACGACCGGTGCGGAGGCTGGCATGGCGAGGTGGCGCAAGGTGGTGGTGGCGGCGGTGGAGAAGGTCGGCATGGGCAAGGTGGCGGCCGGCGGCAGTGTAGGTGCCATCGTTATTTCTTAGTTTTTCAATATTATAGGTTCTAGACCAATAAGTGTCGGCTGGGAAACCGACATCTACAGCCAGTTCCCAACTGCCAACTGGCCCCTATAGGGGTTTCTGTACTAGTGGTTCATGCTTGTAAATGATTTGTGTATGGGAAACTGGGTAATTGGGTAGTAAATGAATTCTAACTTGAGGAGTGACGCAATCGTGCATCGTGCCAAAATTTGTGATTCGGTTTCTGTGATTAATTTGTGATGTTTTCATTCATTGATTGATTCAAGGTAGCTCTTGGCATGGTGGGTGTAGAAGAAAGTCAACTTAGTTCATTGGAAAATTGATTAGATGATACGGCTCATTAAAGTTTGTTTGTTCATATAGGGTGCATGCAGTCATGCAATTCGTACTACATGGCGATATTACTCTACCACTATATAAATGGAGGCTAACTAAATTGTTCTAAAGCCCTTGGGAGCATCTGCTAGAGTATACGGTAGTTAGAGTCATATTAGGATAGGATTGATTTGTGTGGACTCCTTCCATATCTGTAATCCTTCCTTATCTCCTCCCCATGTACTCCTATATATATCGTCCCCAAGAGGCTCAATACAATCGATTCATGTTACGCAGTATACCTCTCCTGTACTACCCAACAGCATCGTCTTTAACAACATATTGTCTCAGTAGAAGATATACCTAGGGACAGTGAATCCGATCAATAGCTAGTGGTTTCGTTTACTTAATTCTATAAACTACTATTGGTATTGTAACATTTTTCTCTCTATCTACGTAGGTAAAGAGCAATCAAAGGGAATAGTATATTGCAAAGCCAAAGAAACACAAGAAACAGTTGACAGGAGGAGCGGTGAAAAAGTAATATATTAATGTTGCACAGACTTCTTTTCCCATTTTTTTTCCTTTACAGCTCTATGTTATACTTACTTTCTGTTTTGTAATAGGATTAGTGCAGGCGTACACAAATGTTAATGGTATTTCTTCATTCTTGTTTCAGTTCTCAACTTAATATTCTTGATTATAATAAATGAAGGTTGGTTGACGGAGGCTGGATTATATTGTTTTCTATTATTAAAAATAAATATAGACCCTTCGATTTTTTTCATCATGAAGTTTAGAACCTATACATATATTTGATCATTAATTGCTTGTTCTAATTATATAGTCATAAAAATATAGAAAATTAAGAAAAAGAAATGATTTACATATTTATCCAGGACGAACCACAGGACATGGAAGAAATGGTCAATACCATCAGAGTAATGCTAAGGTCAATGGGCGATGGGGAGATAAGTGCTTCTGCCTATGACACCGCGTGGGTCGCACTTGTGAAGAATCATAACGGCAGCGACAGCCCACAATTCCCCTCGACCATTGATTGGATCTCTCACAATCAGCTGCTAGATGGTTCATGGGGTGATGACTTGTACTTTCTAATTCATGACAGGCTCCTCAACACCCTAGCTTGTGTGATTGCGCTCATGGAGTGGAAGGTTCATGGTGACAAGTGTGAGAAAGGTACCATGATGAGAGGCTTTTTGAGGTTTTCGGTGTAACTGTATTGTGATCTGAAGTTTCAGAGAGTTTAAGACTGTTCCTTTTGATTTTAGGTTTGTCGTTTATTCGGGAAAATATATATAGGCTGGCCCAAGAGGAAGAGGCATGGATGCCAATTGGTTTTGAGATCACCTTCCCCTCACTTCTAGAGATGGCCAAGGACTTGGCTCTTGACATCCCTTATGATGACCCTGCTTTGCAGAAGATATATGCCCAAAGGGAGCTAAAGCTTAAGAAGTAATCTACATACATGTTTCTAATAGGGAAAGGTGCCAATTTATTCATATGTATTTAATTTACACACACACATTAATAATTTTGTTACATTTGCGTAGGATCCCAAGAGAAATACTTCACTCCGTACCAACAAGTTTGCTTCATAGCATAGAGGGACTGCGAGGCTTGGACTGGAAGAGGCTCCTCAAGCTCCAACTTTCAGATGGATCCTTCCTAAACTCACCCGCTGCAACGACCTATGCTTTGATGCAAACGGGTGACAAGAAATGTCTCGAGTTCCTTGATGGAATTGTTAGCAAATTCCATGGGGGAGGTAAATAATGATCTTTCAATTATAAATTCTCATTTGAGGACTTGGCCCCCGCGTCGCTCCTAGGGCAGGGGCGACATGGGTGGCGATCGCTGCCACCACACCACCACCCCCGCCTCCTTCCCTTCTTCGCCTCGCCGCCGCCCAAGTGGGCCGATGGAAACTGCGTTGCCACAAGGACGGTGGTGGCGGGGCCTCCTTTCTTTCTCCCCGAGGGCGTGGGGTCGTCGGAGCCTATGACCCCGCTTGGATCTGGGGCTGCGACGCTGGGCTGAGGGCTTGTTGCTGGTGGAGTTGACGGCGGGGAGAGCAGCAACATCGACGGCAAGGCGGAGCCGATCAGGATGACAGGGTTGAGGCGGTGTCGACCAGCGCGACGACGGCGAGGTGGTGCCACTGGATCTAGCGTCCTTGGCTAGATCCGACCACCTCTCGTAGGTTGGCTCTCGAGCTGGCAGCGGTAATGAGGTAGCGGGGCGAGGAAGGAAGGGCGTAGTAGTAGACAAAAGGTGGAGGCGGCGACGGGGATGGGAGGAACTAGGAGCAGAGCGGCACCGGCTGGGAGCAGAGCAGTGACTGGGCTGCTTGCTGAGGGCGTGGTACGGAGGCGAGCCTGATGGCAGCGGGGCTGTGGGAGGCCAGTGCGACGAGCAAACGGCGATGCGAGAGGTTGGTGAGGGTAACAGCTGGGAGGTCGGCTCGGCTGACGACAAGTGTGCCATGGCATGGCGTGTGGTAGGAGTTTTGGTGGCGGCAAGACAGATGAGGCGGCGGTAATGCGGACGGTTGGCATATGACGACGTGGGTAGCCCGGCCGTGGAGGAGACAAAGATGGAGCCATGAGGTGGGCGTTGCAGGTTTACAACGGGTCTTGATCCAGATGCTAGTCCTATTATGGTGACACCTTGCCGCCACAAGATGGCCACGTTGGCAGGCTAGTGCGGGGAGAGGGGATCCATTCTTCTCTCTCACCCTCTCCCCCTCCAACCTAACTGTGTGGATGGTTTGGAGCGCGTCGGTTGTCGAGCATCTACTTGATGGCCGGCCGGAGAGACGGGGCGCTGGCGTGGTGGTTGCACGTTCAAGGAGTGCGGTTGGTGGTGGCTTCTATGTCCAGCAGGAGACTCGACACGGGGATGTAGGAAGATTACATGGCTTCTATGCACTATTTTCCCCCATGGAGCGTTGCTAAGTGATCTCTCCTGTCCTCTGATGGATTCCTCTAAGTGAAAACCATGTCCTAAACCCTAGGACGAGCGGCGGCGGCACTCCCAGCGTCGTACCCATCTTGAAGGCGTCGTTTAGAAGATCCTTTCTTTTTGGGTGTCGTTTCCCTACCTTTTAGTAGCGGGTTCTGGTTGTAGACGCGTGGTGTGGTTATATTTTTTTTCTTTTCCTAGCTATAATCTTCCAGGGCTATAGACTTGTAAATTTTTTCCTGCTCAATCAATACGAAACTTCATTTAATTTTTTTCCTACCTTTTAGTAGCGGGTTCTAGTGCGTGTTGTTTAAAAAAAATCATTTGAGACTTCATTTAATTTCGAGAGAATCTATTCTATAGCACTGCGTTTGTTTGAGTTCAAGGATTTACCATCGGCATTGGCCTTTTCTATAATATACCTGTGAGTCTATAATTTGTTCTACGATACACCATTGGGCTAGGCCTTCTTTTTAAAAATACCCAAAATACCCTTAAATACATACAAGATTATCAATTGATTTATCTCATTATATGTTTTAAAAAAATATGAAAATTTTTTTGTTGCCTCTTTATGCAACATGGAAGTTTGTATACAAGTTTCAATTTTTCTGGTATATTTAATTTTTAGAAAAAAATAGTTTTAAGTCGTCTATGAGAGAGAATTTGCTTATACAATAGATAATAGCACAAAAATATCTTATGTAGTGTACGAAAGATGATTTAGATTAAAACAACAATAAAAATATAATTTATATAGCATATAATGGATAAGTTATATTTTTTAAAAAAATAAATGTATAAAATTTGAAACTTCTGTACAAATTTTCATGTTGTTTAAGGAGGCCACATAAAAGTTTTTATAATTTTTTTGAAACTTCTAATGAGATAAATCAATTGTTAACCTTGCATGCCTACAAGAGTATTTTGGGTATTTTTGAAAAGAAGGCACAACACAATGGCATGATGTAGAACACTTGATTAAGTCGCTGGTATATTATAGAAAGAGACAATATTAATGGCAAATTGTTGAACTCGAACAAACTCAATGGTATAAAATATATTCTCTCTTTAATTTCTAGTTGAATAATGCATATTTGATGCAATGTTCGTTTCTGTATAGTTCCAGAATTGAAAAAAAATTGATATCATTTTGATAGCCGTAACATTATTCATTCAGATTTGTCCAGATCTGCAATCAATTAATATTGCCCTAGATTTATAAAAAAGAAATTGTAGTATTAATCTTTCTGTGAATCGACCAAATGACGGCATTATATATGGTCCATCCAAATAGTCATTATTTGAGTATTGTTTGTTTTTCTGTTCAATGTTTCAGTGCCATTTGTCTATCCTATCGAAATATTTGAGCGGCTATGGGCAGTCGACCGGTTGGAGCGGCTAGGCATATCTTACTACTTCAAAACTGAAATTGATGAGTGCTTAGAATACACCTTCAGGTGATCATTTGACAACACTGTGTACCAAAATACGTATTTCCAACTGTTAAATTAATGTTATAAATCTAATGGAACAGGCATTGGACCGAGGAAGGCGTGACTTACAACGGGCACTGCTCTGTGAAGGATATTGATACCGGGTCAATGGCTTTCCGTCTACTCCGGTTGCATGGCTATAGTGTCTCTCCTAGTAAGCAACAGGCAACTGATGTTTCTGTTATTTCTCAACTGATGCTGTTGGTTTTTTAATTCTTTTGAGATCTCTGATCGTCATTAGCAGTTTGGGACTGAATTCCCGAATAATCACGTGCAGGGGTGGATATAGAATAACACTATTGGAAAAATCATCTTTAGTCCCGATTCACAACTATTTTAGTCCCGGTTGTGCAACCGGGAGACACAATCCGGAACTACAATAGGTATTTTTAGTCTCGGTTGAAATAAGTGGGACTAAAAATTGATTTTTAGTACTGGTTGAAATAAGTGGGACTAAAGATGGCAGTGTCAGGTGGCTGGTGCTACCATCTTTAGTACATGTCCTTTTGCTTTATTTTTGAATTTTTTTTGTTGCTTGCTTTTTTTATACATATGCATATATATTTATAAATACATACATATTTATAAGTACATAGATATATTCATGATAATATATACTTAATAATAAATATATATGTCTTCATATATAAAGACGTATATAGTTATAATTAAGAACATATATACATGCATATATTTACGTAAGACATATAAATAGAACTAAAGACATATAAGTTATTGCATACACATATGATTAATATAAATAGACATATAAGAAAATATATACAAATATGTATATATATAGTCCAATCGTTGTTAATTTCTAATGTTTGAACGTATATTACAAAAATGCTTAGAGGAAAGGTGAGGGTGAGGTGGAATAAAAGGGCTTCCATCGTCGTAGAATTCTCCCGTGGGATTAATAATCTCATCTATGATCAATCCCATTAGTTGTTCTTAAACAACCTTTATGAATTCCTCGTGGGAGAGTTCCTGCCTCATCCAAATAATCTATTATTCGAAAAAGTGAGATATAAATATATCAAACCAATAAGAAATTGAGACATAATGTATGAATGATGTTTATGTACTTTCATATCCTTGTCACTATTGATTTTGCATGTGTTATGGTGTGAATATAGTTACAGACGTAGTAGCCGCACAAGTTGGTCCTCTACTCTTGTTTTGCATACTAAAGGAGAAACGAGAGATTTAATATATATTTCTATTTTAGAAGAAATGATTCAATATAATTGTGGAGCATGTACTAACCGGAAATTTCATCCTCACATCCAGTTTTTCTTTCCAAACCCTGCAAACAGTTCGGTAACATCCAGTTTTTCTTTCCAAACCCCACGGACGGTTGTACTAAACCGTGCCCATGCCCTATGTAGAGTTGCAAGCTATGATTAATTGTCCGAGATCCACATAGGAGCAATAGAAACAGTCATAATGATAGTGGAATGGATGGCATTACCAGCTTAGAACTTCAAAAATCTTGGTGAAAGTTCAGTAAAAAAAAAATCTTGGTGAAAGTTTCCTCCGGTTTATACATTGAATCACGCACATGTAGTTTGCATGCATAATGATATATATCAAAAAGGACCTAGTGGAATCTGCAAATTGCATGAGATGATATATCTGCCACGGCATAAATACGAGAAGGAAATTGGTACAAAAGGCGGTAAAATCTCACGCTGTGTTGTAATGCAATAGTATAAAGGTCTTGAAATGTTGCTACACCAGGAAATGGAGAATGTTATCCTTTGTTTCTTTCTCATTCGTACCGTCGTTATCTTCAACAGCCCCATCCGCCTCGCACCGTGTATTTTCTTCAAATCCACCGTATCGTGTCATTGCCGATTCATCTACATGAAAGAAACAAATATAAAGAAGTACACAAAAGTGAAACTAATTAAATAACACATAATAATTAAAAACATCATAATTAAACTAACTCATTTTTAATCATTCTTTCTTATTTCTAACGATTTAGACGAATTTTAAATGGTCTTAACCTGAGTCATGGTTAGTTATATATAAATCCTATCAATTTTAAAAAAACTATGAATATATTTCTCCATGTATTATCCTTATTTTAATTATATTCAAAAGTTATTTAAGTTTCTAAACTTATTTTTAATGCATTTTACCTATTGCTAACTATTTTAATAATTTTTTAAATGGACTTAGTTTTCTATTCTTTTGACCTCATTTTCTATATTTCTACTTTCTCTTCGTTTTTTCAAAAAAAATTTATCCAAATGTTTCTAATATTACAAAGTAGCATTATTTTAATTCTCTACATATTTTTTCTCTCTCATCTTTTCCATTTGACGTATAGAAATATAGCTAGAAATGTAGTATACTCCCTCAATCTACTTTTGATTGTCATATTTCATCTTGGCACAATGACCAAGGATAAGTAATTCTACTTATCATCTATTTAAACATGCTACTAGTTATTCCTCGTAAACAAATGATTCGTTAATATTTATATTTCTCGATGCACATATAGCCAATCTTGTGTGGAAGAATGGACAATCACGCATTAAATCCAAGAAAATCATTAAGAGGATAGGACGTTGGATTACAATTTGCCTATCAAAAAGTAAATTTTTCAGATTTGGAAATTTGTCTATCAAAAGTAGATGAAGGGAGTATTAACCATACATGAATAGAGCATGGAATTTCTAATCTTTTTCGGTTTGTATAATATCACCAAATATTTTCACAAAAAATTTTGCCAGCACCTCCCCTCCTCCTCCCTAAAAATTTTTACTAAAATGGCTCGGGCAAGAGGAGGAAGAAAACTATATAAAGGCTGGCTACCTTTAGTACCGATTGGTGCTAACGATTGGTTCTAAAGATGAAAATAATCTTTAGCACCGGCTGGTGGCACCACCTGGTAGTAAAGTGTTGATCTTTAGTACCGGTTGGAGCCACCAACCGGTACTAAAGATCACCGGTGGCTTGACAAAAAGTGAACCGGGACTTAAAAATAATCTTTAGTACCGGTTGGTGTCCTAATGAGCCATTGGTTTTACGAACCAGTACTAAACAACATCTTTAGTACCGGATCGTAAAAGAACCGAGAGATATGGATTTTTGGCCGACCAAGCAAACATCGGCCCTCCAGTGGTGTAAGTTAGGAGAGGAGCTCATCTTCTACTTCCTCGTCCAGCCCATCTACTTTCCTTGCCCATCCCTTCTCTCCTCTCCTTGGGGATCCAATGGGGTAGGGGGTTCGAGCTACCATGGGGAACCAACACAAGGTAATGCACTGTAGAGCTCAGCTCATTGAGATCTACAACTTTCATGTAAAGTATGTATTTATCTGAGGTTGATTGAAAAATTCAAAAATTTGAATTTTCGCTCATCCACGATGGTTTATAACTACCATGCTTCACGGATAATGTTCTCCGTGAATGCTAGTAATTATGACCCAGTCACGGATGAGTGCTCTCATCTTTGAGGATTATCTCATTATATCCATCATTAGTGAGGTCTCATAGTCATGGACGACACACTCAATGGCGATGATGGTGGCGACGTACACCCACGGTTCATGCGTTCAAGTGATCATGTCGTCGCGCACCTTTGAGGTTCCACGAATAAAAAAAAAGCAGATGAGGTGATGCATCGAGTAGCTCCCCTTCACACCTTCACCCCCGACCAATCCTACAAAATCCAAGAACACAAGAACATTAAAAACAATAAGAATGGGTCGACCGACATCGCGAAGGGCGCCGCTGCCTCCTCTATCGGCGGATTTTGCGGAGGGGATGGTGCCGCCCGCCGTAGAAAGTCGCTGCCGCAGCCTCCCCAGTCCCCTCCCACCGGATCTAGCGGAGGGCAGGGCGCCGCCCTCCGTTGGTACCATCTCCCTCCCGCTGCTGCACGTTGCCGCCGCCGCCGCCTCCCCTCCTGCTGGATCTAGCGGAGGGCAGGGCGAAGTTGCCCACTGCCGTCTCCCCTCCTACCGCTGTCTACCTCTGCCGCCACCTCCCCTCCTGCTGGTCTGGCGGAGGGGAGGGCGTGTAACACCCTTAAAAAAAAAGAAAAAAAAAAGAGCAAAGCTGGCTAGCAGCCAGCCCAGCAGCAGCAGGCCTTGGGCCTTTGCCGGCCCATGCATGCAGCAGCGCAGCAGACAGCAGCAGTAGTAGCAGCTCGCGGTACTGTAGCAGTGCGTGGCACTGTAGCAGCCGAGTTTAGTACCACCTCGCTACTTCAGCTAGAGCAGCAGCAGCTTATAAGGATGGGAGCCTGGAGGCTGTTAACTCCGGTTCGAACCTTTTGCGTGAATCGAGGACGAAAAATACAGTGAACCTTTTGCCTTTTGCGTGAATCGAGGACGAAAAATAGAGTGAGTTGCAGTGTTAGGTGTGGTCTTAACTAAATAAGATACTAATGCTGTTTCCGGGCCCGGGCTGTCACAGGGCGTCACCGGCTGCTGCCGCCTCCTCCCTCCCGCAGCTGCACGATGCTGCCTCCTCCTCCCATCCTGCCGGCACCAAGAGAGAGAGGGGGCGCCGATACCAAGAGAGAGCTGAGAGAGAGGAGAGAGGGTGCGGTGGAGGAGATGTAATAAGAGAGATTAGGAGGAGGAGAAGCTAAGGACAAGAGGCCTACTGGTTCGGCTTGGCTTGATTTCAAGGGTGCCATTTTTTAAAAAACTAAAACCCATAATATACTGAACGAAGGTTCCCTTTTTTTAGAAAATGGGCATATATAGGTGCAGCTTTTTCTTTAGAACCGACACCTATGATTGCTTAAAGGTGTCGTTTTTTTCAGCTCACGGAGGTGGGAACACTACTGGGGAAGTGCTCATCTCTCCCGGTTCGCAAGCCCCTTTACTCCCGGGTAGCGAACCGGGAGGGAGAATCCGGGACTAAAGATGGCGGTCGTTAGTCCCGGTTTAAATACCCGGGAGTAAAGCTCCATCTCTATTCCCGGTTGGTAACACCAACCGGGACTAAAGATGGCTCAACCATGTGGCCGGCAGAGACATCTTTAGTCCTAGTTGGTGTTATCAACCGGGAGTAAAATTTTTTTTTATTTTTTTTAATTTGGTTGTGTTGTGTGCTACCTGTACATATATATGCATAATATAGAAATGTATATATTACACATATATGTATATGGGTACACTATATGTATCTATACATATATATATAAATAAATATGGCCTATATTTACACATATATATAGTGTGCGCATATATGTATATGCACTTAAATAAATATGGCCTATATTTACTTAAGTGCATATATTTGTGTACTATATGTTTTTACACATATACATGCAATGTCAATACATATGTAGAAATACATATAATATACAAATATATGCAGTTAAGTAATTAGAGGCCGTATGCATATATTAACTAAAGAGATGATCCCAACCGGGACTAAAGATCTCCTGCCCTCGATAGGGGTCTGACATGCCTGTTAGGGGACGAACCGGGACTAAAGATCCTTTAGTCCTGTTGAAGTAATAAATCGGGACTAATAAACCACTTTAGTCCTGGTTCTTTTTGGAACCGAGACTATTGTGGAAATCGCTCGACCCTATAAAGATCACTTCTTCAGTAGTGGAAAAGCACTATAGGTGCTGGTAATACTATTTCTAGCACTGGCACCTATAGTGATGACCTGTATAACCATTTCTGTATAGTAGTGTATGCATGGCTAGATTTGCCTTAAAAAAGTTTTATAGTTTTCCTCAAACACGTATTATATATAGTAGTATAATAATTATTAATCAAAGTAGCGGGTGGAATGTGTCGCTAACCAAAACGTCAGTTAATGGTGACTGGAGTCTGGAGGTAGAATTAATAGTCGAACACACTGACATTCAAGTTTTCGCACATCCATAAAACAGGCTTTTTGGAGAAGTTCGAGAAGGATGGGGAGTTCGTGTGCTATCCTGGGGAGGCAAACAAATCCGTCAGCGTGACGAACAATATATACCGTGCTGCCCAGGTCAGATTTCCCGGCGATGGCAACGTGATGGAGCGGGCGAAGAGGTTCTGCTACGAGTTCCTGCAAGAGAGACGTGCCATCACCAAGCTCAACGACAAGTGGGTCATTGCCGACGGCCTACCAGGCGAGGTACGTATATACATATACGTATAACTAATTTTACCATCCAATATTTGATAGCTCGAGTATCACATTTTACATATAAAAATTTGATACCTCGAAATACTAAGTACCTCGAGGTACTAAATTTTACACTAAAAATATCTCGAGGTACCAAATGTTAAATTGTAAAGTTATACTATATATATATTTGCTCCAGTGGCAGAGTCAGTGAAATCTAAAATTGCCCATAACCACACATATATCAAATACAGTAAAAGTACGAAAAATGGTATATGAAGGCTGAAACTACCATGACAATTTATACACGGAAGTACGGTAAAAGTTTTTTTTAAAAAAAGCTTGAACTAACATTTCATTAGAATACCTATCCTCTGTCCACGATTTGAAAAGTTTTATCTATACATCCATGAAAACTAGATTAGATTTCTGTTAGGAACATCGTATTATTTCTCCTCTTAATTTACCACTAAAGTTGTCTCGGAATGTGACGGTTTGATTTTTTTTATAATGGAATAGAATTCCGGCCGTTGCTCAGAGAGCTACAGCCAATTATTACAACAATTCAACAAAATAAAAAAACAGTCTTAAAAAAAAACAGGAACACACTAACTACTAAAGACGCACACAACATGAGAAGTTCACAAAATTATTAAATTCTATTTGTGAATCTCCATCCAAAGTTGGTGAAAAACTGCATAACCGTCGACTCAAGATTGCGACATGCAGTCTTCACTAACTTTATATCTTCATCACACTTTAGTAGTTGAGCCCAAGACTGGAGCCGGTATGTTGCTCTAAAAAGAATCTGCATATAAGATATAGATGGTGACTTGTCAAAAATCATATCATTTCTACACAACCATATAGCCCAACAAATAGCGGATGCTACAACAAGAATAAGTTTGCTAGTTTTTTTTATCAATCCCCATCAGCCAATTCTCAAACATATGAGATATACTAAGCGGAGTATTTAAACCAGAAGAAAATTGTAGAGCTCTCCAAAGAAATCTTGCATAGTGACATTTCACAAATAAATGTTGAATAGACTCGTTTTTCATGCAGAAACAACATTTCAAACTACCATACCAATTCCTCCTTGCTAAATTGTCCTTTGTTAACATGACCTCTTTAAGCAAGTATCACATAAAAATCTTAATCTTAAGAGGCATTTTAAGTTTCCATAAAAACTTATTCCTTTCAATGTAGCCATTATTAATTAAGGCTAAATACATATAATGGACTGAAAATTGACCATTTTGAAGAAATTCCATCGAAATACGTCATTATCCTCTGTCAAATGAATATGCACAATTAAAGCACTCAAATTATGCCATTTAAACAAATTCCAACCTACTAAAACTCTTTCAAAAGAGACATTCAGTGAAACAGAAGACATAACATTTGCAACCGAGGAATACCTCCTTCTTACTATAGCATAAAGCGATGGGAATCTATATTTAAAGGTACTGTTTGATTGAGGGCGTATACAACTAATTAACACTACGACAAACGTACGTATTTATAGAGACCAAAAACTATGTGTAAAATTAGTAATTTAATGCCTGTCGATTGATTTTATTGATCAATGTCGACCCGTAGATTGGTTACGCCCTAGACTTCCCCTGGAAAGCAAGTCTGCCACGTGTTGAAACAAGAATGTATCTGGAGCAATATGGTGCCAGCAGAGATGTGTGGATTGGCAAGACGCTTTACAGGTAAACTTGCAAGCACGGTAATTAATCAACTATCGTGAAATATTTTCTCTCTTTATCATGTCAGCATCTACATGTATACTGGACGTACACTGTCTTAAACCTTTCTGCAGGCTGCCACTCGTGAACAATGATCTCTATCACAACATGGCAAAAACTGATTTCAAGTGTTTCCAGAGGCGCTGCCAACTTGAGTGGCATGGCATCAACAAGTGAGCTGCCTCTCCATCCGACTGATCTACTTTGGAATGGAAAACAAAGGGCCTGCTTTTCCCACTCCAAAATTTTAGACCCTATCATATCGAACATTTGAACACGTGCATAAAGTATTAAATATAGGCTAACAAAACTAATTGCACAGATTACGACTAATCTACGAGACTAATCTTTTAAGCCTAATTGCTCTATGATTTGACAATGTAGTACTACAGTAAACATGTGCTAATGATGGATTAATTAGGCTTAATAAATTTGTCTCGCGGTTTACTGACGGATTTTATAATTAGTTTTTATATTAGTGCCCGAATACCCCATGTGACACCCTATATAATACCCGATGTGACATGACACAACTTTACACCTCTAGATCTAAACACCCCAAAGAATTACTACGTATATAGTCTTATAGGATACAAATTTTGTCTCAAAATAGCTCAAATATACTTTTGCAATTTATAAAACTATTTGTCTCACTAATTACATTATATTCAAATTTCTCTTGTTTTTAACCCAAATCACCTTCTACTCCCAAACCATACTCAATATATAATAAAGGGCGTTATAGAGTTTTCTTCTAAAATATCAATATATCTATGCTAAACGATATACTACATCCAAAGCGCGTAATAATTAATTGCAATATATTATCTGCATGATGCAGGTGGTATGCCAAGAACGATCTTGAGGCATATGGCGTGACTCACAAGAGCGCGTTAACGGCTTTCTTCTTAGCGGCAGCAAATATTTTCCAGCCAAACCGAGCAGATGAGCGTCTCGGATGGGCACGAACAGCGGTTCTCGCTGAGGCCATCTCATCACTCTTGAATAGTTTGGATGCTGGTAGCGTTGACAATATGAAGGAAAGGTTCATCAGTTATCTCGCCAGCGACGACGGTGGCAGCCACAACAAACAAAGGTGGTTTAGGCCAGATGCATTAATTAATTCTCGATATATAGATGTCGGATTGACTTTCATTGGATGTTTTTGCAAAATATATTTAAGAAAATTTGAAAAATTTTAACTGGACCAAAAATTTCAACAATTTCGAATTCACGGGAGAATGATTTGGTTGTATTAGTTAGTTTATTGCTTTATTCGTTTTGATATGTTAGTGTTGATTGTATACCATATACGTGCAGAGAAGTTGGCCTGCTGTACACACTTGATCAGCTCATCGACAGCCTTGCACCTGACAGTGACAGTACGGCCAGTGACAGTCTACGTGAGGCAGTAAGATGAATGCAGAAATCCTGAATCTCCGAAATAATACATTTGGTATGTTCCGAAACATGACAAACTAAAAGTTTGTTTTTGTATTTACAGTGGAAGAAATGGCTCTTAACATGGACTTCAAAGGAGAGATGCCATAATGCACTTCCTGAAGAGAATACAGCACTTCTGATAGTTCGGACGGTGGAGATTGTCTCCACCAGATATGATCCAGACGATCATACGCTGAATCTCGAGTATTCTCAGCTTGAGCAGATCACATCTTCAATCTGCTGCAGACTCGCGGCCAGAGTAATTGCCCAATGTTTTCAATTCTATATGCTATTTAATACTGGTGGTCTGAAAAAAGTTTTTTCTTGGTTAATGATCAAAATAGGAGGGTGCAAATCTGCAGAAAGCTGAGGAGCTAGACCGACAAGTGGACATGGAGATGCAAAAACTAGCCCAGCTTGTTCTTCAGAACCATAATGCTGCTGACAGATTGGCCAATAGAACATTCCTCGATGTCGTGAAGAGCTGCTGCTACATTGCTCATTGCTCACCAGAGACAGTTGATCGCCATATCTTCATGGTCATGTTTGACAACCTAATTAAATAACAAGAAGGGGTGAACTTAAATAAATAAGATAAAAAAAATATTTCCTATATATATATTCTTGTAACTATAATGGATTTTAATTTGGAATAAGATAAAAAGTATAGTTCCTATAATGTTTTTCACAACTTATATTGCTCATTATTTGGTCACTAGCCAGTATATATTCTTGTAAGAGCTCAGTATTCTACTACCACCATAAATAAGATGAACCGTTGATTTAAAAGGGTACAAAGGTATATTTTATCTAGCTCTATGCACATTTACGTATTTCTTTCCAAAATCGGATGTGATCGACGGCGCCTCCTTCACGCCGACGTCGTCTCTGAACCTCCGCCGGCGTGCTCCCTTTTTCTTGTGCTGGTGCCATCTCGTCCGCTCTCCCGTTGCTGCCGTCCGCCCATCTGTATATATAGATGTGTCCCTGCCACCTCCTTGCATATACTCTCTTCATCCCTAAATATAAGGGATAAGTATGTCACGTCCAACTAAAATCCCTTATATTTAGAGACGGAGCGAGTATAAAGCAAATGGATTCAGAAAAGAAACCATCCTCTGCTTCTGCTCTGCTGATGACCCAATCAATTTGCTCGTCATGTCTGTATCTGAATCTGAATCTGAGGGAATTAATTAATTAAGGAGAGCATTTGCCTCTGAATGCTGTGTTCTTTGTTTGAAGGATTCGGAACGCACTAGTACGATCTTTTTAAATTGGTACTGTAGAATAGATGCGTATGTCGTTTCTTTTTAGATAATGGATTTGAAAGAAAACCGACCTCTGCATCCCGCAGGATATACACAGCCATAAAGTTACATAGTCTGAGCATTTAAGCTCGCAATACAGATTCCAAACAACAAAACATAAAAGCTAGGCACTAGGCCTCCGAACAATATCTAGCAGCAACGAAAGAGAGAACAAAGTCCTAAACTTCCAATCTTCCTCTACAATTCCACCCTGCCTTAGTAAAGAACTCCATCATTTTGACTTCCAATTGTTTGCACCCGCTTCTCACATACTCTCCATCCTCCTTCTCAAGTAGCGGACGCTGACCACTGGTGAGCCCAATGCCTCCCCTGAAAATAACCTGCACCACAGAGTTAGTTTTTAAGCCATTAAAGACAACATGATTCCTAGATAACCAAACTGCCTAACACATTGTCGATATCCCCACAAAAAACCGGTCTCCCAACCTAGATACTAAGTCACTCGCCCAACCACCCAAGAGATTAGCGACAGACGATGGCACTCCTAGACAAGGCATTCCACATCAAGTGAGCAATCTGGCAGTCAAAGAAGACATGTTGGATTGTTTCTTCGTGTAGACCCCTATTTTTATAACAGGAATCACTCGTGTTAATAGTACCATTTCCCTGGATCAAGTAGTCTGGTACTCACGATTACATTACTGAAATATCAAGTGCGCATACAAAGATTGTCTAGCGCGAATTATTACATTATAGGCCCGCAGGCAGTCTTAGAACATAGGACCAAACGGTCCAGAATACATCCCAAAAGCAGAAATAGATAAGCAGCGGAGTCAAGGCAGCGGCGACGCCATTGCCACAGGCAACGACCGTAACTAAGACCTACTAAGCGCCACCATCTTCTTCACCCTCCTGGTAATAAGCATATGGGTCATCCGAGACTTCATCACCGGCTTCTGATGGAATTTGTAAATAGCAAGAGTGAGTACCAACCGTACTCAGCAAGCCACCATAACAACGATGCATATGATAGAGGATATTCAATGAAAGGCTAATGGTTTATTTGCATAAAGCCAATTTTGCAATTCTTTTCCCAAGCCTAAGACCTAGCATAAACCGATCAAGTTTTAACTCCATTGTTCATTAAACAGCGACGGTTCTGTCCACCATCCATTGTGTTCCCAAGGATAGCTTCCCGCCACTGGTCGTCATGGTTTTCTGGGGTCTACCCCTTCTCGCCTCTCGAGAAGTTGATCCACCAGTCTAAAAATCATCATGCATATCCCACCCATCATTTTAAGAGTTTAGAGTCTAGCCAAGTGTAATACATGTCCCGGTGCTCAATAACCGCGAGCACGGCTATTCGAATAGATTGGTTTATTCACACTGCAGTGGATGTACACTTTACCCGTACTCCGCGACTTGCCCAACACATGAGCCCACGTCCCAACGAATGAGACTTGCCACGGCAAAGCCTTTCAATAACCTCACATTGGCAGTACCCGCTCCATGAACTTATATCCTCATGCACTCTAGGCGTCATAAGTTTCTAGCAGTGAGAGGAGTTCTGGCGCTCCCGGGAAGGGAAAAACACACACATTCCTAACGTTGCTTCCTGTAGTTGAACCCAATCCATGCTGTCCTCGTTTGGGTATCTCCTTGTAGTCTTGTAGTCTTGACAAGTCAGTCTCTGGCCATCCGTATCGGGTATCCGCCATTTGGCCATCCGTATCGGGTATCCGCCAGCAGACTGCTTGTTCGTCCACACACCTAAGTGAAACCACTATGCAGGGATACTGCCTCCGCTCGGCTATCTACTCTGCTAGGTCTATACCCATTCGAGAAGTACGGCTGTACTGGGGTCGTTTCATGCTTAACTTCATGGCTCGGTCCTTAGCTGACCAGGGACGGCACTAGCCTTTACCGACACCACCCAAGTCCACCAGCCGCCCCAGTCGAAAACATTTGTTTAGTTTAATTTTCTTTCACAAATTATCTCATCATTATCATGGCAATATGGCGCTCAGGTCTCCACATGCCGTATGTCAATTACTTTCCCTAAGGTAATTGCCCAAGTATAAAGCATTTTTGATAAATATGAATATGCATGGATCTAAATTAGCATGGGCTAAGCATTTGTCAAATATTGACTAAAGACACACGATATCATGGATTATAAAGATTATATGGATAATCAATATCAAAGGTGTGGCATATAACAAAGTAGGACATTCACATATAAATAGCATGCAAACTTTATTTAAATCAAAATAAGTTCGCAATAGGTCCAACATGCTCAAAGATTAGTGATGACTTGCCTTGCTCACTGTCTTGCTGTCCCTGTTCTGCAGTCAAATCAACCACTCCCTCGGAATCTATATGTACGTGCGAAAGATTCGATTTGAATTCAATTAGAATTCAAATTAAATCACCAAAAATTCAACAGTACAAAAATAAATAGCAAAAGTG
>CM020182.1:105791-160894 GCA_009805545.1 Oryza longistaminata
CGATGCGGCGCGGCGCGCGGTCACACATGGTGCAGCGCACGGGCAGAGAAGGCGCGTGCATGGCTTGGTGGCGATCGGAGGAAGCGGCGTCGGGTGTTTGACCGGGCGGAGTCCGAGTCGAACACTTGGTGCACAATGAATAGTATCCGGTTGGAAAAAGAGAGAAAAGGGAGAAAAGGAAAAGAGGAATAGGGAGGGGCTAAACTGTAAAAGTGAATGGGATTGGAATTTGAATTGAGATGTAACCTATACATTTTGGTTTGGGGAATTCAAATGTTTGATTTGAATATTTATTTGTTTACTTATTCATATTTCCACCAAATGAATTTTCCTTCCATTAGATTATCCAAAAATTATCCAATATTACTTCTAGGCTTTGGTATTCCTTAGAAACTAATTGAACATTCTAATGTGACCTTTAATAATGCAATAGCACATTGGTTTAGTTTATTGTATAACATAGTATTTTACATGAACACGTTTAATCTATTATTCCATAAAAGTAAATTGAGGATTGGTACAATATTGGTCTAAATGCTTAATTAAACACTCACATAAACGTATTTTGTATATAAAGCTCAATTCATTTACATGACCAATTATTTTATGTGAGTGAATTTTACTCCATGAGAGACCTGATGAACACTATAAATATTAATTTAATTATTTCAGTGGAACACTCCTTTATATATATATAGGGTCGTTGTAGTGGCGACTATTTTCCTAGTTACTTAGATGTCATGACACTTGTCCCATGGTTCAAGCATTTAATATTTGACTTATAAATTGATTTAGTAATTAACCTTCTCTTTGTATTGCTTTGTTGTGTTGTGCGTAAATATTTGTAGGGTTCATAATCAATATCATAATTTTATAATTTTTACGTAGTTATATAGCTTTAGCTTAATTTTCATTTGTGATATTTTATAGTTTGGCAAGCAATAACGAACATAACATCCATCATGATGCACAACAAAAGAACCAATAGCGTCGGCATGATGCAAATTTATTTAAAAGTT
This sequence comes from Oryza longistaminata, assembly GCA_009805545.1. Classification (NCBI taxonomy): domain Eukaryota; kingdom Viridiplantae; phylum Streptophyta; class Magnoliopsida; order Poales; family Poaceae; genus Oryza; species Oryza longistaminata. The sequence goes on from CM020182.1 coordinate 106,811, forward strand.
TTTTAAAGTACTTAATTTCATGTTTCGTTTTATTGGTCGAATTTTCAGGGTGTTACACTTCGCCACAGCAGAAGTAATTCCGTTCCATCTTATTTTGACCAAATTGTCCTTTGTTAGAATCACTTCTTTCTTAAAATACAAGACAAAAGTCTTAATCTTAGTCGGAATACTTAGCTTCCAGATTATCGACTTTCTTGGCACAACATTCCTTACATTAAAGGTTTGTACATCGAATTTACTGAAAAAACTCTATTTCCACATGCTTTCCAACTGAATTGATCTGGGCCATTCGAGAGCTTTACCAAGGCCGCTTTAGCCACTAGCTTATACCACTCCCGAAGGTTTTCCCCCACCAAAGCCGTTCTAAAGGACACGTTTAGAGGGATGCTACCCAACACTTCACTCAGTCAAGCATTCTTACTCCTTGTTTCTTTTGCGGGGGAAATGGGTAAATATATTACTCAGCCAGCGACATCACTGACGAGCTGTAAAATGTGATTACAATTGTTCTTAGCCAGACCTCTGTTACATACTCACATCGAGCTTTATTAGCTAGAATATGACTAACTCGATACTGAGAGCGTTGGGCCTTGCTAAACTTGATCTCCCTACTCTCTTGTGCCGGAGTTTTCACCTCTCTGATAAGGAACGCATCCAGTGACATCACCTTCTCTTTGCTCTGCAGCAAATGCATCGCCTCCAGGCAGTCGGTTTCTAAGACTAAAAGCATTCTTACTCCTTGTTAACGAATACAAATAAGGGAACAACTAATCAAAAGAGAGAGGGTTGGATTTCTTTCTGTAAAATCTCCACCAGCATGGGAGATCTGTTTGGTTCACAATGGCGAGAGGAGCTCGAGCTATGGAAGAGCGTGCCGAGGAAGAACCACCAGCATGGGAGGCCACGGTGGAAGAGTTGAGGCTTAGTATGGAGGATTTCCAGAGAAGGGTGGAGGAGGAGAACAAGTTGGTTCAGGAGCAGATTCAGAATCAAGCTATTCTAGAGTGGAACACCTCAGTTTTTTTAATACCCTTACCATACCACCACCACCTCCACATAACCTCAATTCTCCTCACCAATACAATCCTTATACCCCACCACCGTAATACTCACCCTACCCACACTATCACACTACATGGAATTATTACCCTTACCATCTCAACCCACCTCATGTTCCTCCCAATGAACCACACCATGATCCACATTGGGACATAGGACCGGCCTTCCAACCTCCACCACATCCCTTTGTGCAGGTTGATCATTTTCCCCGTGACAAAAACCAACTAATGGATGATGCTCAAAGAAGGTCTAAGTTTGTGGACTTCCTTGTATTCGATGGTGAATACCCTGAATCTTGGATCAGGAAAGCTGAAGAGGAAAAAATTCTTTTAGCAGAAGTTAACATTAATGGGCGAGCTGATCAGTGGATTGCTAGTTATGATATTCCAACTGAGCTCTGTCTTGGCCTGAGTTTAAGACTATGATATGTCAGCGTTTTGCAGCCAAATCTAAGATTGATATTACTGACAATTTTTGTAGTCCTGAAACAATACAGTTCCGTGGGCTCCTATAATGACAAATTAGAAGAGACAATGGCTCTAGTGAAACAACATCGCCCTACTCTTACCGAGAACTACTTTCTGGATTACTTCATCTCTGGCTTAAAGGATCATATTAATATACCATTGAAGTCCTTGGACATACGTACATTAGTTGATGCTTATGAACATGCTCACAATTATGATATTCCTCCTCGCACTGTCACTCATTCATCTGTCATAGCCACAAAAGAGATTCCTAAAGCTGTGGTTAAACCATAGGCTGTCGATGACAAAACAGCAACTACTCTTGCAACTAAGTGGACTGGAAGAAAATGTTTCAAGTGCCAAGAGCCCTGGGTACCTGGACATGGTTGGGTTTGCAAAGCCAACAAGCGATTGTATCTTACTACAGTCGAAGATGACTTTGATGTTCTAGATGATTCACCTGATACCACATTCACTACACCACCTGATAGCCCAAGTGAACAGCAGACATATTCTACTGATCATCAGTTAACTTTACATGCCTTACAAGCTTGCCGCTCGGCTGCTACTACTTTCACTCTTCAGTTGCTGTTTGGGAAAATCAGTGCCACTGCTTTGGTTAACAGTGGTAGTACCACCACTTTTATTTCACCTAAATTGGTTACAAGAGTTGGCTTGCCCATTAGCAATCATCACCCAATTCATGTTCAAGTGGCTAATGGTAACTCTATTCCTACTGGTGCCTTATGTTCTCAGGTATCTTATTCTATCATCAATATTTCCTTTCAGTATGATTTTCGGCTACTGGAACTGAAAGGATATGATGTCATATTGGGGTGTGATTGGATTTTACAACATAGTCCTCTCTCTCTTAATCTGAAGACTGGTGAAATGACTATTTGCAAAAATGGGGACCCTACTACTACCATCTTCAAACCTTTTGATTAATGCCCATCAATTGCATAAGTTGCTCCAGACAGCACCTCTGGGAGCCCTCATCTACTCTTCCCTTCCTCAATGTGTAGCAATTACAATGACAGATCCACCTCCTGTTATTTCTGAACTATTACAGTCACATGCTGATGTCTTTGTTGAACCAATTACTTTGCCTCCCTCGCGAGATTGTGATCACACAGTACCATTACTACCTAGGGCAAAACCAATTTTAGTAAGACCATATCGACTGTCTCATCATAAAAACCAATGCAGTAGAGGAATTAGTGCAACAGATGCTTCAGTCTCAGATCACCAGACCAAGCATGAGCCCTTACTCATCCCTTGCAATTTTAGTGAAGAAAAAGGATGGTACTTGGCGATTGTGCGTGGACTGTCGACAATTGAATGCAACCGCTATGAAGAATAAGTACCCGATTCCTGTTATTGAGGACTTGTTGGATGAATTACATGGTGCTCAATACTTTTCTAAACTCAATCTGAGATCGGGCTATCACCAAATAAGAATGCATGAGGCTGATATTCACAAAACAACATTTAACACACATTTGGGTCATTTTGAATATTTGGTGATGCCTTTTGGGCTTACTAATGCTCCAACCACATTTCAAGAACTCATGAACACACTACTTGCCCCCTTCTTGCGCAAATTTGTACTAGTCTTCTTTGATGACATTTTAATCTACAGCAAAAATCTTGTTGATCATGTGCATCATGTGCAGTTGGTTCTACAACTGTTAAGGTAGCACAATCTTTCAGCCAAACCGAGTAAGTGTACTTTTGGCCAACAACAAGTTGAGTACTTGGGCTACATCATTAGTAATTTGGGGGTGGCTACTAACCCTGATAAGGTGAAAGCAATTGTGGAATGGCCAATTCCTGCTATTATTACTGAACTCAGAGGATTCCTGGGCTTGGTTGGGTACTATCGCAAGTTTATCCAGAACTTTGGCATTATATGCAAACCTTTGTTTACTGCTCTTAAGAAAAACAATTTTATTTGGCAAACTGACCAGCACCAAGCATTTGAAACAATCAAGAGCAAGTTGGCTCAGGCTCCTGTCCTTGCCATGCCCAATATCTTTCAACCATTCAAATTGGAAACTGATGCCAGTGGCAGTGGTATTGGGGCTGTTCTCATGCAGGAGGGCAGACCATTGGCCTATCCAAGCAGGGCTATTGGGCCTAAAGCATCAGTATTGTCCACCTATGACAAAGAAGCATTGGCTATTTTGGAGGTTCTCAAAAATTGGAAACACTATTTCTTGGGCACATCTCTGATTATTCGAACAGATCAAGCGAGTTTGAAATATATCAATGAGCAGCGCATCACTGAGGGAGTTCAGCATAAGTTACTCATCGAGTTACTCAGTTATGATTATAAAATTGAGTATAGGAAGGGCAAGGAAAACAAGGCTACAGATGTTGTTTCTCGCATTTCACACACAGAAACACTTTTCACCACAACTCTTATTATTCCACAATGGATTTCTGAAGTGCTTGCTAGTTATACAAATGACTCCTTCTGCAAAGACATGGAGTCCAAACTCAGACTTGATCCTCAAGGCCAACCTCTCTATTCCCTCATGAGTGGCATTATAAGATACAAAGATCGATTGTATGTGGGCTCAGGTAATACCCTCAGAACACGGTTGCAAATTTCTTTACATGATTCTGCACTCGGTGGCCATTCTGAAGAACGAGCTACATATGAAAGAGCAAAGCAATTGTTTTACTGGCCAGGAATGAAAAGAGACATTACTACATTTGTTAAGAATTGTCCAGTTTGCCAAAAAACAAGAGTGAACATACTATGCCACTAGGTCTCTTGCAGCCACTGCCTATTCCTGATATGGCTTAGTCTAACATTACTATGGATTTTATCGAGGGATAACCTAAATCTGAAGGAAAACATGTGATTCGGGTCATTGTGGACAGATTTCCACCAAATATGCCCACTTCATTGCTCTCAGCCATCCCTTCACTGCTGAGCAAGTTCTCAACCAATTTTTGGACAATTATTATAAGCACCATGGGATGCCCTCTGCCATTGTTAGTGACTGAGATCGTATCTTCACTAGTAGCACCCAGAAAGAAGTCTTTGAGAAAGCTGGGGTCAAGCTTCATTTTAGTAGTGCTTATCACCCCCAAACCGATGGCCAAACGAAGAGGGTAAATCAATGCTTGGAGGGTTACTTAAGATGTATGACATCAACGAAACCTAAGAAATAGAGATCATTGTTGCCTCACGCTGAATGGTGGTACAATACTAATTTTCACACTTCGCCGGGGATGTCACCATATGAAGCATTACATGGTCAGAAACCTCCCTTACTTGGTGAATCCTTGTTACCTGCCAATGTGGTCGAGGGTGAACGGAACAAGACTGAAGCCAAAGCAGCTATCACGGCAACAGTTAAACATATCTTAATCAAAGCTCGAGCAAGGATGAAATACTTTGCTAATCTTAAAAGAAGTGAACGTACATTGGATGAGGGTGATATGGTCTATCTCAAAATGCAACCTTACAGGCACAATTCTCTTGGTCTCCATTCCTCTCTTAAGCTGCATTCTAATTATTATGGACTGTTCAAAGTTCTACAGAAAGTTGGCCAGGTGGCTTACTAGCTCTTACTTCTCGAGAATTGCTCAATTCACCCAGTGTTTCATGTCAGTCAGCTAAAGAAACACCTGGGCCCCAAGGTTGTTCTTGAAAAAGGGCTCCCTCTGACTGACCCTGAAGGTAATGTTTTATCCTTCCCTGCTGCTGTGCTGGAACGATGTCTCATACCTCACAACACTGAACCTGTTGTGCAATGGAAAGTTCAATGGACCAACCTTCCGGCCTCAGCTGCCACGTGGGAGGATGCTGCCTTCATGTCTAAGGTTTTTCCTTCCTTTACCCCATGAGGACATGGAACTTCAAGGGGAGGGCATTGTCAGATGCTGAAGTGAATGTCATTCTGAAATTCTGAAGAAGAATGTGATTGAAGGAATGGTGGGGATCTAAAGATAATGGTTCGCTGATGCATTCATGAAGATTGGACGGACCAGATTGTGTGGCGCGTCGCTGTAGGGATTCAGTTGCCGTACTGCTGATGTCATCACTTGTCTTTTAAGCCAGCGTGCTCACTGAAAATTGTATCAAACATTTGAACCCTAATTTACTTTCCCCTTGTCTTGCGGCGCCCAGAAACTTTCTTCTGTACTGTTTATCTTCAATTCCAGTGCAAATCCCCAATTTTCTCTCCCAATTAGGTAGCTAATTTGCCCAATCTTTTGAAATTACTCTGTTTTGGTCTGAAATCTGGTTCGGACCTAACAGAGAGCCAAGCCGTCGAGGCGTGGGTCGTTGGCGCCTGCAATGAAGATCCAAGCGAGGCCACAAGGGCTAGGGTTGGGCACAGGCACAGAGCCGCAAAGCAAGATTGTGCCTGCGAATCGACACTTTGGTGGTGGGCGACGTGGCTGGGGGTGGCATCTGGGCTTCGGCGTTTGCCCGTCGTCTACCTCCGGTGCGACAGTACCACTTGTCTCCCTGGGACCCTGGCTGGCTTGATGGGTAACAGCACAAGACGAACAGGGAAGAAGATGAAGAAATGTATATAATGGGGAACTAGTTGTCTCGTATATTCGTTTTTTTCTACGATGCCCATAAAGAAAATGAAAAGCTTCCGTGCCAAAATTTCGCGCATTGCCAAAACTAATTGGGAGATCTGGAGGGAATAGTTGCAGGAAGCGGGAACTGCTTTGCTGATATGGCGGGTGAAAAATTGGGTCAAACTAACAAAACGTTTCGACAAATAATTAGTTGAAATCCTGATTTATATTTCCTAAACCATATTGTTTCTTCAAATTGATAGAGTAGGATACAATAATTATTTTTTTTAAACGACCCGCATAAAACAGTGTGAAGTTTCATATTGATATAGTAGGAAAAATTTACAAAATTGCCACCCTGGAAGGCTATAATCGGGAAAAAACACACCATCACATGCTATGTGAGACCAAACGCCACTAATCCCACACAAGGTTGCGAACACCCCTCCTAGCATGGCACCAACCAGGAGGTCGTCGCCGGGCTCCCGATCATCATCACGTAGAAGGGTTGAGAAGGGAGAGGGCGAGAGAGAAGATCCACTCCTCCCTCACACCAATCTGAGACAATGGCTGAGAGAACGCTGATGACCAAAAGGATCGGAGCTCTTTAGGCGATGAAACAATGTGCAACAAACAAGAACTCCTAAACGATGCCTCCAAGGATGCCAAGGAAGCCATCATCGCCCATCCAAACATGGACTAGGTTTTCATCTAGATAGTCTCGTTAGGGAGGGGAGGGTGATAGCTCGACAATGCCCAAAAGGGGGAAAACGACGCTTGAAGGCGTCGTCGTTGCCGGCCCGGGAAAACACCATGCTAAGCTTTCGTCTGCAGCACCCTCACCCCTGCCGTCATCACCCCACACTCCGCCACCCAAACGGCCTTCACCAGCATGTGGCCTCGCCACCGCCAACTCCATGCGGATGTAGCCACAGACCCGCTGTTGCGCTAGATCTAGGTTGCCGCATCATCCCCGCTCCCCCCTAGTGAGCTACCGTGCTTCCTTTTTGTGCCTTCAGCTTCCTTCTTCATCCTCATATCAGTCAATCAGTGGGCTTCCGCAACTAGCGAGAGGTGGCTTAAGGTGACGGACGGCACGGCGGAGGGCATTATGGCCTCCACAACTCGCGGCGGCGGGCTGCTTGTTCGGAGGGTGGCTTTCGCTGCGCTGGTGGCCGGCCAGCATCAAGAGGAAGGCGCACGGTGGTGCGTCATGGACAAGGTACCTTAACCCTTGCTGTCCTAGCACAAACAGGCCCTGCTAGCGCCGGCATGGCCTATCACCACTCCTCTTCCGAGTTGATCTCCACAAATTTTGGCGTGTGGTTGACATGCAGCACAAGTGGCCATCCTCCGAGATTTATAGATCCACCATCTTAGCCATCAACTCCAGTGTGGTGTCTAGGTACATCTATGCCATATCTTTCTTCTTGAAAAAATGTTGAGTACAATTGTGCGTAGTGAAATTTATGAGAGGATATTATTATATTAACTCTGTTATGGTTTATGCTAAAATCATTTGTACATTTCTGAGGGTACCCCCTTAGTTCCCCAGCTCCTAGTTTGTTCCCTGTGGAGTGTGGACCTGCGAGCATTTTTGTTTTCTATATCTGTAAAACTTTGGGCTATGTCTGAAAGCAGAGGGGGAACACAAGAGATCTAGCTTTTTGAGGGGGTGTTGTTTGTTCTTTAATTATTCAATTTTGCTGAACCATGATGATATTCCCTTGTTTTTCTTTTTGTTTATCCCTTTTCTAGACCATAAGCTACTTGGTTTATTTGCTGGATTTTTTGCAAGATCAATTTATCGTACATGCAAGTTTTTTTCCTTCTATTGCTGGGTGAATGGAGGCAGAACCAGCTCTGATTTGTAGTCATTACCTAATTAAGCTGCTAGTGCAAACTTTCATTGTAGACCAGATCTCTTAAGTGCCAACTCAAAGTTAGATATACAAAATTCGTCATGTATTTTATATTTAGTCACATGTTATGTTAAACTAGGAAGGTAGCCCGCACATTCGCGCGGGCATGTATCGTGCGCTGCATTTGAAAACGGATCATATTTATCAGATAGCCTCTGCCATGTTTTGGAAGTGCATTTCCTCAGCAAATATTCTTCGTTGCATCACTTTGATAATTTCTCTATGCTATATACTATATAGTATTTAATTAATATGTATAAACAATATTATATAATCTTCATCATCATCTAAAAAGGAGTTAGACCTAGTTTGTTTAGAAAACATGTTTACTAAATTAAAAGCAAGGTGTTTTTTTTTCTTTTTTTGTTGAATGCTTTAGGCCCTGTTGATGAAAATGTAAGACCTAGCTAAATTCATTGTTCCTTTTTCCCCCGCCATACGGTTTTATGCAGCTCCTAGTCACCGTGTTGAGATGTGGTCATTGCACCTACGGAGGTTGCCTTGTGATTCATCGCAGTTGTGATCACATTTTTGGTCAAGCTTAGTTACTCCAATTTCCATGTCTTGTTATATCGTAAAATCTAAATGGACTCCAAAGTTAATGATTTAAGTATATATATATATATACAACAAAAATATATTTGCAGACGATTAATGTTCATATATAGGGATGATTCACCTTTTGAATGGTCTATGCACAAAAAAAATAAACAGAGTTACCCGGAATGCTTAGAAGGCCAAAACAACACGCTTGAACATATATCAATGATATACTAAAAGTGCATTAAGCACCACCTAAAGTCAATTAGATGGTAACATAGTTTAAAGCAAATACACGGAAGATCATTCAGCTTGCTTGGATTATTTTAGCACAAATTTTAAAAAAAAATCATGAAGTAATCGGATTTTGTCTAACTAAAGCCATTGGATTTTCTATGCATTGGGTGGTTTGGACTTCATATTTTAGTTAGTTGTATTTGCTTAGATAATGTATATCTAATTTAGCTATGCATGTTTGACAAACAACACATATGATGATGCAACCTGTATTGGATTATTTCGTAATTCTTTTACAGCAATTCAAATGACATGTAAAAGGGCAAGGATGTTCTTCCTTAATAAAAAAATGTTTCATAGTTCACTTTGAAATTTTTGTTTGGATAACTATTGATTTAATTTAGCTATACATGTTTTTGCAGAATGATGTATAGTGATGTAATATGTGCAGCCAATTTAAGGTATTTGAATCATATTTGGATGGTATGCAAAGCACGCGGGCTGAATTGTGTTGATGTGAAAAACACACACTGGCCTGGGAGATCTGCTTAACTCTAGTGCAGGTCCTAAATCTTACTTTTGGGTTCGTCGTCAACAATGTGGTCGAATGACATATTTTGTATATAGGAAAATATAAGGATACGGATCTTAAATTCCTAGTTTAATTATAAATAGAGCAACAATTATTTTAGAAATCAGACATGTAGCTTAAAAATTATGGTTGTTTTAACATATTGATTATTTCTCTTTTAGTTTACTCCTACCCAAAAATAGGGATGGGATTGGCAGTGGTCGGTGTGCATGTGAAGGGGGCGAGGAGGTAGATGCGATTTATTTTTATAACTTCTCCAAATAATGTAATTTAAAACCAATGATGATAGGTTTAATTTTTTTCTCAAAATTTCTAAGATTATTTATGATTTTCAGGACATGACACGTGGCGGCGTAAGATTTTTCGTAAACTAAATCTAATGGTTGAAAATAATGGGTCCATCGATTTAATTAAAATATTTTATAATTTTAAAATGTGACATATGGTGACTTAAGTGTGCTCTAAAGGTGTTTAATTGGTTTTTATTGCGTAGATTGTTTAATATGAAATAATACATGTTTTCATTCTGTTATATTTTCTCATTTTCATTCAGTTGCCCTGCATAGGAGTATTTTAATTTCTATATAGTAAAATACAACTATAATGGATATTGAGTTATTTAATTAACTGTAAATAAAACAATAGTTAAAACAAATTAAAAATCAAATATAATTTTAGAAATTATAAGCCATTTAGCTATGTTTTTTTAATATTAGGTTGTTAGTTAAAAAATATAAGGCGAGAGGATCAAAGGAGGTATATGTACAGCAGGACAAGGGACAGAGATTTTTTTTTTCTGAGACATATTCCAACGGGTCGTAGTCTTTAGTTATCTATTTTTAAAATATAGATATAATTTTAGACCTATTAGAAAATGTGTCGGGTGTTGTATTTACTAATATAAGCTAAATGTTGACACTCATATGGTTTAAAAATCTATGTGATTTTCTTAATATGTATCGAGTAACCAATATGCAGTCTCTAGCATTATATGACCCAAAGAAATACATTTATTTTACTTTTAAAATGTAGCTAATGTTGGTATTGAATTCTAAATTTTATTGTAAATAATCTCATCCCGTGCACGGATAAAAAAAATAGCTATTTAGATGATATAGTTGTTTAAAATAATTTATTACAAAGTATGTTTTCCAATATTAATTAAGAAAATACTTGAAAATAGGAGGACATGTTGCCCTTATTTATTAGGGTGAGGGCAGGGATATATGATACGTAACTACGTACATATACCTAACGTAACGTAATGGATGGCAACGGTGGGGTGTGGGTCTTTCTTTTTTTTTCTTTAAGTAAATCCGAGGGTAGAAAATATGGGTGCACCGTATATTAGTGAAAATCGATGGATAGATGTTTTGTTTTTTTCTATAATTTGCTAGAGTGACATATAGTGAGATGAGAGTGTCTGTAGAATACCATCTAACGGTTTGAGAACGTTTTAAGGATGTTTAATAGCCTTTTAGTATATAATAGATTATCAAAAACTAACTATTATATATCAGCCTCATGTGTCGTGATATATTTAAGACCATAATATAACTTATAATTAAATTAAAGGAAAACAACGGAATCACAAATTAGATATATACTTTAAACATAATTTAGAAGATGGTTCAAGGAACATTGATTGGATATTTTATATTATTATTATAGATCTTAGTTTAACTATATATATTTATATTTGTGATGTAATATATTTTAGAAAACCATATTTTATTTAAAGATCATCGATTTTTATGATTTATTTTTTTGTCGTCTTTTTTATGTATATGCGCATGGTTTTTTTCTTTTCTTTCCAGCGAATAGTACGTACACTATTGTGTTGTTTTTGTGTACGTAAGTAAGTACGGGAGAAGACATCGTATAAACCTGTACGTACATGACAACAGTAGTAGCGCTTAAATCGTATAAAGAGACAGTTAAAAAATTTTAATAATAGATCCAATGCAATGGTATAAAATGACGGGTCCACCAATTTAAGTGAAAATCGATGGTGAGATTTGATAATGCCAAGTGGCAGCCTAGGAGCGTTTGTAGGATGCCACGTGACGGTTTAGGAGCGTTTGTAGGAGGTTTAATGGACTTTTAGTATATAATAGATAGATTGTATTTACCAAATATTCACCTTTTTCCTCTTATTGTCCTCGAGGTGGCCTTTTTAGAGAAATCATTGGTTACTCAATTAGAAATGAATAAATTACGCTAGCAGTTCTTAAACTTGTAACGAGGTTTCACTTAGATCCATTAACTTGCAAAACGCACATCAAGATCCTTAAACTTGGTTTAAAATATCATCCCGGTCCAAAGTCTCGTTTTACCGTGGTCTTGCTTACGTGGCATGCCACGTGGACGATAATATAGCTAAATTTTCTTTTTCTCTTTTTTTTTCTCCCCATATTTTCTCTCCTTCCTCACCTGGCGTGGCGTCGCTCACCTCGCTCTCGCCGTCGCTCTCCCACCACTCCGCGCTGCTCCTCCTCCGCCCCCTCGCCTCCGCGCTCGTGTCCGTCGATCGCTGGGAATCTCCACACCGTGTCGCCGTTGTCGTCCTCGGCTGCCGAGCTGTCCTAGCTCGCCGCCGACGCGCGGCTGCTCGTATCGCCCCGGAACGGTGGGGGTGAAGGGGGTGGTGGCGGGGGCGGATGGGCTGATCCCGCGACTCCGCCTTGGTCGGCGGATTCCCGCGCCACGGCGCTGGACGCGCTCGTTGACTCCGTCGGGTCGCCACCGTCAGCGGCGGCGGTGTCTGCCGTGGCCGCGATGCTCGACTCAGGCGAGATCCTACCGGCGTTTTTAATCTCTCTCTCTCTCTCTCATGCGGGGGGGTGTGCGAGCTCGGTTTTCAATTTTTTTGACGGCTTTAAATTGCTTGTTCAAATCGGCACGATTTTCTTGTGCGTGATTTAGCGCCTTTTTTTTTTCTTCGATTCTGCGTAGGTAAATCTGTGCTGCGATTATTGTTTTTTTTGGCTGTGATTTGTGAGTGAATTTGTAGTTTCTCGTGATGCAGATTACCGAGGAGGAGGAGGCGGCGCGTCGGCGGCGATGCAGTGGCAGTTTCCGGCGACCAAGGTCGGCGCCGCCTCGTCGGCGTTCATGTCCTTCAGGTCGTCGGCGGCGGCGGCGGCGAGGGAGGAGGACTCCAAGGAGGCGGCGGTGTTCGACCGCTTCTCCCTCTTCGGGTTCCGCCCGCCGCCGCGCCCGTCGCCCAGTGATGCCTTCGACGGCGCCGCCGCCGCCGACACCACGAAGCAGGTTCGCCTCGCTTCCGACCTCCCCGTCCCTGCCATCGTGTTCTTCCCGTCGAGATGCTAGATGCTAATGGTCTGAGATGTCTGCAGCGGCAGTTTGGATTCGACGGCCGGCAGCAGTACGCAGCCGCGGAGCAGCACGGCCACCGTGAGCAGGGCGTGGACTCCTACGGCGTCGCGGCGCCGCACCATTTCCCGTCGCCGTCGCGCACCACGCCGTGCAGTTCAGCCAGGCGAACCCGAGCACCCTCCGCGGCGGCGTCGACGAGCGGTTCCCAGTGTTCGTGCTGCTCGCCGTCTCACCGTCCCGGCGGTGTCGGAAGCAGATGGTGGCCGTCGGCGCGTGCGGCTTCCTGCAGGGTCTCCTCGCCGTGGAGGTCGACGGCGCCAAGAAGCTCACCGATTGCCTCGTCAGACCGGGATGATACGTGTCATCATCCACATGCATGCCACGTAAGCAAAACCACGGTAAAACGAGACTTTGGACCGGGATGATACATTAAACCAAGTTTAAGGATCTCGATGTGAGTTTTGTAAGTTCATGGACCTAAGTGAAACCTCGTTACAAGTTTAAGGACCGTTAGTGTAATTTACTCATTAGAAATTTACAGTGACGTATTTGAGCAACTTAGTGATTGAACTCCCATTCTGTCCTTGACTGTATAGGAGATTTCACATAACACACTTCCTTGCAGTAAGTTTTTTTTTAAAGAAACACAGCAGGGGAGACCCCCGCTGTTAAAAGAGCTTTATTAATGAAAAACAAAAAGGATTACAAGACTCTAATCCAATTAATAATTACATCTTTATCACAATCCTTTAATCTAAACAGCAAAAGGATCAGATCACTCTTAAGACAGATCCTCCGGGAAGCAACAGAGGGAAGATTATTCAAAAAATATAGCCATTCCTTTGCTTCCAGATATTCCAAGCATCTAACAGAAAAATTTTCATGAAGCAACAGTTATGTAAAGTGCACTTAGCCCGCAAAATCATCTGATCAAAGGACAATGAACTGTCCCACACTATGCCCACGGAATTCCAACAAGTGACCGAAAAGGGACAAAGGAAGAAAAGATGCTGTAAATCCTCCACCAACTGAGAAGAACAAAGAACACACAGCAGATCACAATTTGGAGGCCACAAACTGAGAAGAACAAAGAACACTAGCGGATCACAATTTGGAGGCGCACAATGTTTATGATGAAGCTTCTTGGTGTCAAATTAAATTTATCAATTGCATGAACAAATAAAATTTTGTTGATTACTTATATCCATTCAAGGTTCTATAGGAAAATGTAATGACCTGAATTTTTAAATATGTAACCTATTTATGAATTCTGATAGCTGATATTAGCATGTCATTTATTTAGTGCTTACATACCACATTTACAGGAGGGTAACTTTTATTGCTGTTTAATGATTAGCTCAATTAGCAATGTTACTGCTGATCTTCATTGACCACATGAGGAAGCCACTCTAATCAATATAAAGTGTTCACCATGCTGGGTTGAATGCTGCCTGGCAGTCTACTGATGGAGAAATTGCAAATACGTAGTATTAATTAGTACATGTTTCAGTTCCAATTATTTCCATAGTTCTTGATTGTATTTTGTTTCTAATGACAGGGCAGGAAATGGAAGTAGTCAAAATGCAGTGGTCTTTACTCTTTAGGGAAGTTCTCTTCAAGATTGAACAATTCAGTTGTTCAGGTAAATAAAGAATAATGCAATCTAAGATTTGACATGTACAGAAAGTAGATGCCAAAGGATACTGCTGCATCAAACATTGACCGGTAATTTTATTAAATTTTGTTCATCCACCCGGTAATCAGCTTGGTGCACTGTGGTAAAATTATCCCCTGTTTAAGAACAGTCTTCTATGTTAATTCTTAACTGTAAGCAACTATATATGGATAGGCTGCTATTTCTTACTCTTAGGGAAAAAAGCTTTAATTGTTGCTCAAATTGCTAGATTATTTTAGCCTTATTATCCTGAGCCCAATCATACTACGGGCCTCATCGTTTGGCATATTCATATGCTTATCAGCCAAAATTTGAATTTTCAACGTTAAATTTGGAGCTGATTTTGGGGTTTTTTCATCGAAGTTTATTTTTCAGCCTTTGCTTTTAGATCGCTAAGAACACATATATAAAAGTTTTATTCACAAATTGATTTTCGTTTGCAAATATGTCATTTGGCATATTCAAAAAATATGCCAAATGATGAGGCTGTACCAAATTATTTTCTTTACTATACCCAAAATAATAAAAAAGGGACTGGAGCGTATTTGTGATTTAGTTTTTGTGGTTACAAGGCTATTCCAAAACTATAATTATGTATGTCTTAGATGCTTCATTTTGGTCTATAATTCAATGCATTGTGAGGCCTTTTTGATGGTTTGTATATACAATTCAATGTTTCGTGTCAATTTCTATGAGCTAATAATGGCATGTCTTCACCTTGATCTCCTGCAGATACTTGTATATTGTACACATCGAAGGCACTTAGGCCATACAACATGAAAGGGTAGACAATTGCTAGTACATGATCAGTTCAACTCAAGGGAGAAAAATGATTGTTTAGGTGTTTTTCTTATGAATGGACCAAGCAATAGTTTCATGAGGAAATATATGTAGAAATATGTGTACTTTTTAATCACGCTATAAAAAAAGTGTAGTTTGGAGAGTTGTTTTATGGATTAATGTAAATAACATTGTACTTGTTCCCTTTGTAATACATGGAATGTGTTATGTTAAAGTGCTATTTGAGGCATTTGATGGTTATAAAATATTGACAAAAAATATTTTTTACATTTGTGAAAGCAAGCAATAAAAAAGGTTACTACTTACCATGTATATTATTATTTGTGTTACTAGTGTTAAAATTAGGTGTTACTGGGAGCATGCCAAGCAGCATCACTATGATGTTGTAGGCTGAAATAGGTGTTACTAGTCCCACCATCGTAACACCCTGTATGTGCTACTATACAAAACCTATATGTGTTACTACAAGATTACTGTAACACATTTTTCACGATGTAGGAACGCTAGTTATGTGCTACTAGAGTCTGCTGCAGTAATATGGCCAACAAGAACACTTATATGTTGTGTTACTGCAAATCACAGTAACACGTTTTAAGGCATGTAATAGCACATAGCTGTGTTACAAGAACCCAGTTCTGCTGTGCAGGCTTGTGCAACTTGCTCCCTGCAACAGATCCACCGGCGCTGAACACCACAGGCCTAAGCCTCCGCCACCGTAGCCGAGTAGCATCTACTCGTTGCCTCCACCTCCTGCATCACAATCACATGCATGCCCCTGCCTCTGCCGCTGCGCTGCTAGTGCCGCATCCGAGCCATCTCAATCCGTCGGCGTCACCGCCCGCATAAGATCTGCCACCGCCGCCCTCTCGCATCCACGACACCACAGGAGGTCGCATGGAAGGAGAGAAGGGTGGAGGGCAGAGGGAGGGGGAGCGACACATCGCCGACGAGGGATGGGTGGAGGTTGTGAGGGAGGGGATGAGACCGGCGGTGGTGGTTGTTTTTTTTTCAACAGTTGTGTGGTGAGCGAGAGTAGTGGCGAAGCCAGTATTTCAAAGTTGGGTATTCCCAGTGGCGGAGCCAGGATTTCAAAGTTGGGTATTCCCGTCTAAGCGCTGAGCCGCTGGCCGCCCCTGCCCCTCGCGGCCGCCGGCGACCCAATCGGCCTGACCGCCTAAGCTTGGCGGAGTGGTGGGTGCTGGCCGCCGCTCGCTGCGGCAATGGCCTCCCCCTCCACGGTAGCACGGTCCAGCTCCTGCCACCGGTTGTCGCCTCGCTGCGCCGCCGCCTAGGGTTTGGAAATGGGGAGCGACGCGAGGGAGCCGAGCCAGGGAAGGATGGGTCACGGAGGGAGAGCGAGAGGAGGCCGTCTGGAAGAGTGGTGGCTAAGTGGGTCAAATGATGTCTAATGGGTCATAACGGAGTGGGTCGGGTTGGTAGGAGACGTCGCAAGAGGCCGGTTGGGCTGTGTTTGGATCGAAGAATTGAGGATTTAGGTGCACTAATATGTGTACATGTGTACTAATGGTAGCTCCGCCCCTGAGCGAGAGGAGAGAGATAAGAAGGGATAAGGTGCATTCAATATTTCTCGAGTCTTCCGTAGAAGTAGTTTTTTGTGGGACAAACGCTCTGCTCCAGAAATCGGTTCTTTGTGGGACAGAGGGTGTATATCCTATCTGGTGTTTTAGTGTTGTGGGCATGTTGCAGATTTGCCAAAAGTTGATATATATCATCTCATATGCCACATTGCCACATCAAATGACATATTTGCGCATGCATTCTTCTTCTACCTCGATACCAAGTATGCACAAAGATCAAAGTCGGTTGTAGTCCAAACTGCACTTCTTTTATCGTCCCAATCTTCCTAACGACTCCCAAGCTAAATAAGCTGCTGTTGTAGGAAAAACGTGTGGACTCAAGACTCAACAAGATTTGGTTAACAAGGGTTTATGTCTATATAGAATGACATGATGAATGCAAAAACAATAAGCATAATTGTACTTTACCTTTCTCAAACAGAAGCGAAGATAGGATGAATGGACATTTACAGCCATTGTGTTGGGTCAGGTAAAATCTGCTGCCTCTTGGCAAGGAAGAAATTAAAAGAGAGTTTCAGTGTTCCAACAATGTAAATATATAGCTAGCAAAGGCTGGCCGATATATATGCACCAGACGCCATAAAGAACAAAACTGACCAATGTAAATAAAAGCTTGAATGACAAGCTACACATTTTTCAAACAATGTTTTCAACATATACCTAGCATCAGAAATCCATGCATTACAATGGATACCAACTGAATATATTACAAGTCTAAAGAAAATTAAAATGGAATATACAACTAATCATCCTCAAATCTAAATCTTTTGTGATATACCAACCTGTGCATACTAATATATATACACGGCACAATATTTTTTTTCAAAACTATTACAAATAATAGTGCTTGCACATCTGTAACCACTAAATATTAACTATGTTTTGAGCCTGGTACCGGTCAAACAAATATTAGATTTTTGAGTTTGGCCCTTGTTTCACTACAAGCTGGTAACAGAGTCTATGAAATGATGGTGTTCTTGTTACGTTCTACTTGGTGGAAGCGTAGAACATAACTTGGCCTTCTATTTGCAATGGTGTTCTAGCTAGGGGATGCTGATAGGCATGCAGTGAGGATGTTCATCTTTACTATGATCTGCCCTTTCCTGACGCCTTCCAAGCCAAGAACCGGAGCTCCAAAAGCTCATTGGACTTAACAGCATGTAGGTTGGATCATCCAATTGTATGTATAGGTGTCGGATTTCATGAAGCTGTACATGTAGGCATCTGCACTCTTTACACCTTCTGTGGTTAAAATGGTGTTTTGCTTTGTAAACTTCGAATGGTTATGGCTTTACAAATACTTCCAGCAGGGAGTAGCTGTTATATTCAGTAGAGACAGACGTACAAATATTCATATTTAACACCAGAACTACTTTAAATAAATATAAATTACAGACTGCACTTCTAAGATGCAATCTTAGCATTTTCTCGACATATTTTCAGATGGCCATGTTAAGTCGCTACTTTCATTAATATTATCTAAAAAAGTCGCTACTTAAATTCCCAGACAAAAAAATAAATTAAACTGCTTTGATGTCACCATGACATGCCTGACGCATCGATATTCATTAAAAAAAAAAAAGAGGATTTTAAACGTTGCCTATCGCACGACGTGGAATTGAAGCCTCGTGGACTAACAGCCTCATTGTTCAACTTATTCGACGAATAAGCCAAACGATATATTTGCAAACCAAAAATAATTTATGAATAAAACTTTTATATATGTTTGTTGATGATCTAAAAACAAAGGCTCTACGATGAAAACCCCCAAAATAAACTCCAAATTTAAGGTTGAAAATTAAAATCTTAGCCATTAAGCATAAATATAAACGAAAAGATGAGGCCATAAAGTTCAAACGCATCGTGCATATCCCACGTAGGTCTCAACACCTACGAATTCTATAGAACGCATCGTACATAAACTCGTGGGGAGCTCTAACTGGGAATACGTACAGAAGCTTCAAACCACATAGGTCTCAACAATGCTGTTGATCATGCTGGGGATCTTCCAATATATAGCTAGCTAGTCACCTGCATAGCAGGTCAAGTTCTCTGTGACAAACATACTAGAGTTTGTACTGCATTAGACCAGGACAGCACTAAGTTCTCCAAGCATATGATCACAACAGTATCGGTGCCAAAATTTTGCAGCGCATTGCTCCTCTGCTCTACTGAAAACTAACAACGAACACCTAATTAAAGCCATAACGTACGGGTGATGGTCATGAAGGACTTTGTGGAAAAATATCATGATCACCATTCCCCAGATATTGCAAGAGGAAGTTCTACAGAGATTGCCTAGAACTCTATGACGCAACCTGATACCTCCCTGTCCAAAAAGACTCCTTTCGAAACCTCTCAATATAAAGATGGCAATCTTCCATTAGATGAAACATTAGTCTGCCATTACAGATGTCTTTTGTTCTAAGCTATGTTGGTTGATTTTATCAGATGAGCCCACTAGTCCGATGTAAAGAGATAAGAAGAGAAATTAGTTTTTGTAATCGGTTAAAACTAATTTTGAGTATTAATAGGAGATAAGCACGCGAGCCCCACCAGTGCTATAAATAGAAGAATCACATAGAGGAAGGGGACGCTCTAATCTCTCGCCAAAATCCTAAACCCTAATTAGCCTCCGATCGGCAATCGGACTGGAAGGGGTTTGTGACGCTATCTCAGTCACCGGCGCCATCTAGCGAGAAGAAGAAAAGCAAGCTAATAGAAGAAGAAGAAAAGAAAGTTTGTAATTAAAGTAAAGGTGATTGCTTATTGGCTAAAGTAATAAGATCCTGTAATTTAGAACTCCAACATTGTGGTATCAAAGCTGATCTTTAGCCAATCAATCCCTAAACTAATCTCATCATCCCTGTGTAATTAAAGCCATGAGTCTCGGCATATGTTGAATTAGGGTTCATAGTTACTGTTTAATTAAGTTTTCTACCTATCAGTAGAGATTAAGAGAAGAAAGGGGATTGGGATAAACAAGATTGAAACTCCCAATTTCCCCGTACTCAGAACCCTAAGCCGAAAGAAACTAAGAAGGGGATAAACTAGATTGAAATTCCCCGAAATTGAGCAAAGGGATAAACTAGATTGAAATTCCCAAAATTAAGAGGGGATAAACGAGATTGAAACTCCCCAAACTCGAAAATTCGAGGAACCCTAATACGAGGCTTACCGTTTTGGATGCCCTAAGTCCCGGCACCACGCCGGGAAGCGGCATCGCTGCCGCCGTCGCCGTCTGGGATTCATTTCGCCCGCAAGTGCCTCGGGGCCGTGCTTGCCTCCTCCTCCTCGCGGTCGTGCCGGTCGCCACCGTGCACGCGCCGCCTTGGAGCCTCCCCTACCGTTGCCGCCGAGTCGGGACGGGAAGCGACGGCTTGGCGCCACCCTGTGCCGCGCCCCCAGCCGCCGGACGGATACCCCACCGCGCGCGCCTCGCCTCGCCGGACCGCTGTTGCGCCATCGTCGCCGGTCACTTGGCCGCCGCGATCGGGAAGAGAAAGGGGATCGGGGAGAGGAGAAATTTGGGGGCTAGGGTTTGCCCCTCCTCCCGTCGGCACTTCATCCGGCGCGGATTCGATGCGAGCCGTCCAAAAGATCGGACGGCTCAGACTCGTCCCGCGTCGGGCCACCGCCGCCACCGAATATGCAGCCCTTTGGCCCGCACTCAGCCCACGCGGTTGCGCACGTAAACCGGGTCGGCTCAATTGTTGGGCCGGCGGTTTGGGTAGATGGGCCGCAACGCGCCGCAAGCCCCAAGCGCTCCACGCGCGCAAAGACGGGCCGGTCCAAGTTTGGGCCGGTCTTTGGAAGACATGGGCCAAAAGCCTATTTTAATTAAATCCTGCCATTTTAATGCTTATGATATTAAGAAATTCGTTTATAAGCCTTCTTAGCCAAATAAAGTTGCTGAAAAAATTATTTTAGCCTCTAAATAAAATTATTTCTAGTTAAATAGAACCAACGGGAAGTTTGGCTAGAAAGAAGTCATGATATGGAATTATTTTTTGACCAACGTCATTATTAAGATTATTATTTTTCCTTTGATTATTTCTGCACAACGGTGATATAATTAAGGAATAAATTTAATTATTTCGTGGTTATTTCTGCCCAACGGTGATTGACTATGAAAATTCTAAAGTTTATTCGCATATGATTGATTAAGCCAACGTAAATCAATTATGTGCATTATTAATATATTAAATGTTTTATTTTCACCTGATGGTACTTAAAAGAAAATAGCCAAAGAGAGACATACCACCACGATAATCTCCAGAGCACTATATTATTGTTCATATTTTGACAAATACTTATAGTTTAGCACCTGGTTTGGTTTGAACACCTACTATTGACAACAACACATGTTATACCTTTACTAATTTAAAGAATGTATTTATTCTTCCAAACGTATTTATCAATTACGTAGTATATTTATCGAGTGATATTTGACATCCTAAAATATCATATGAAATTATTTAAAAATTATCATAACATTAATTATTATATATTAGCCCGAGATGTGATGTATTTAGAACCGCACTATAAATTTTATAAGACAAAAATATTCTATTTAATTAAAGGAATATAACGGGATCACGAATTGGATATATAATTTAAAATATAACTGTCTATATTTGATTTGATATTTGATATTTATATTATATACCTAGTTTATATTTGCACATATTTGTGGAGTAATATATATTTTATGTTTTATATTTTAAAGACAATTGATTTTGTTCCATGCACGTATGTTTTTTATTACATATATTTCTTATTGGCTTTATCATTTACGGTAGGTACGTGCATATTTTTTTTCTTTCTAATAATAGTTATACGTAAGCTTTTGTTCTCAATTTATGTTTTTTTTCTTTGATTGTTAAGGTGCATAATACAGATCTACTAAGCACGTTACCTTTTATTTTTGTTTTCATCTTTATCGTACGTACGTATGTAGTATCTAATTTATTGGTACAAAATAAAGGGTCCACCAATTTAAATAAACATCAACATGAGCATAGATCTACGGTATAAAATAACGGGTCTACCAATTTAAATGAAAATCGACGGTGAGATTAGATTGTGCCACGTGGCGGCCTAGGAGCAATTGTAGGAGCGCCATATGGTGGCTTGAGAGCGTTTGTAGGAAGTTTAATGGACTTTTAGTATATAATAGATAGATAGAAGATAATAGGCAGATAAAATACATATGTCAGTCCCTTTTCTTTCAACGTTTTATGTAGTTGCTTAGGAGCATGTATGTGTGAGCACTCAATAACTGATGATTTGGCTTCAGGCCTTCTTCATCATTTAAGTTTTAGCTAAGACAACAGCACCTACATAGTTTGATGTACACTTAGGATAATCATGAATTGATGAGTGCATATCTCCATTTTATTCCACTTGATAACATTATTGGAAGTAATATTGCTAGCGAACGGAGGAGATGCATCATATCATTGTCGAACTCGATCATTCAAGCCGCGACGGATCGATCAGAAGAAGAGAGAAGCCAGAGAACAGAGACATAACCAAGACGCAGGAAGAGAGATTTAAATTGAATTGGGGCAAAATCGTTTGTACATTATTCATTTTACACCCTCTCTCTTTCTCATGCCAACCTTTATAGCATGGCACTATAAGGTCTTTCTCATCTCACTGCGACAGTGGCTCGGTCTATGGCTACCGGGTCCACGCACTTCGCGGGAACCTTGTTGTGGGCTGACCTTCCCGACTAGATCTTCTGGGCTGGACTGGTTCGTGGGGTGTCGTCTTCCTTGTCAATGCAGTCGTGGGCTTGACAATAATGTAACCTTCGTATTCAGTTGCATGAAAGTGTCCAACAGAATCCAGGATGGTAGAAAAGTGGTGCTGCTGACAGTGTGGACTCACTGGCCGCCCGTACACGCACGGTAATTTGCACAAAGGCTCTTCCATGCAACTACAACTTAGTGCTACATCACTTCGATATAGAAGGATTGCAGACCCTATTTCCTACCTTTTCCTAATGACTTCCACTCCAAATTAACCTTAGAAAATTGCCATCTTATAAAGTTAGATGAGATTCACTCACCTCTCTAGCAACCATGAATAAAAACCAACAAGCACTACACGATGGCCTAGCTTCGGCAAGTGATGCTGATTAGGAATGATTCAGGCTTGGGAAGGATTAGGAAAAGATTTGTGATAGATAAAAATGCTACCTTCTCTATAGTGTTTCCAGTGACATCCAGCATGGAAGAGTAAGGAGTATGTAGGAGTCTCTGGGTTCAGAACATGGGATGAATGGCGTTAAGCTGCCCTTGGGTGCATTATAGGGCCGAGGGTCTCAACTCTGAAAGCATCCAGGGAAAATTTTCCTTTAAAATAGAGCATACAGATGACTCAGGGACTTCAAGGTCTGTATGGCAAAACAGATAGCAACTATTCAATCCGTTTCATATTATAAGTTGTTTGACTTTTTTCTTGATCAATGTTTGTTTAACTATGTAGAAAAAATAGCAACATTTACATAACCGAATTAGTTTCATTAAATTTAACATTGAATATATTTTGATAATATGTTTGTTTTGCATGAAAATATTAGTATATTTTTTTATAAATTTGATCAAACTTGAAGAAGTTTGACTTAAAAAAAGTCAAACGATTTATAACCAGTGCGCCAATAATTTTTGCAATTTAGAACAAGGGGGAGTATTGGCATTTAGCGTTTCACTCATGCATCTTTATATGGGATAACACACTATGACATGCTCTTTGAGCAAGAGTGTGATTGCTTACACCACTCGTATGAATATGATGTTTTACATATACATATTCCCAAAGAGACGAACATCAAACTTTTGTGCTTAGAGAAATCATGAATTATATTTCATCAACATTAAAACTTTATAAAATTTAACTTTAAGATTGAAAATTCATCACTGTTAATTAATATTAGATGATCCTTCACTGTCATTTAATATTAGATGTTATATTTTCGTTACAGATCACAAACCAATGTTAAACGTAAAGGGTTGCGAAGTAGATTTCTTCGTTTTGAACAAAATTAATGGAATGAAGTTCAAACTATAAACATGCAAGGGAGTGCTTTGGAGGGAGAACTTGGGGAGGGAAGTGTGTTCAAATTACAGTTAATTTAGTTGTGGGCAAGTAGGTGTAAATTTTGATTTTATCTTTTAGGAAAGCATGAGGTGACAATATATTTGGAAACACGTAGTTTTGTTGGAGGGACAGGTTCAGGGCCATATTACTCACCCCCGGCATGCACAAAGCTCTAGAAATTGTGGCAAACCTTTGGACAAAACTCTTTGTATATAACAGAGATACAACATTCCTTTTACTTATATTTTGTATGTTATATTGAACTACTTGATCTCAAATCAATATGCAAGTGTTATTTTTTAGGGGAAACACTACTGGACTTATCCAGTAGTTATGATTTTTTTTATTATTAGCAAAAGACCAAATTTACATGAAAAAAGGAATAAAAAATAAAAAACAACGGTGCACTATAAAGACTGTAACCAGTGAAGAAATATATCTTTGAGCACATCATTTATGCTGCAAATATGCACGAGAACTTCATTTTTAAAGCTCACCAACCATCAGACAACACTTGGCTGCACATGCTAAAAGATCAAAGCATTTCGTTGCTTCCATATATGCCAACAAGCTTTTAGCGTTATCTCCAGAAAACCTTTTAATCGAAACCTCTCAGTCTTGCTAACACGATCATTTGGTAAAAAGACAACGACGAATTCCACGATACTCTGAGTTTCCTCCAACAAGCTTTGCTAAAATTGCAATCAAAGAAAAAGTGTGTTCTTGATTATCTTTTTCCACTTGTGGAAAGTGAGCAAGAGGGTAAGCATCAGATGGAGCACAATTTTTGTGATCCATCATATCCCGTGTGTTTAGCCTGTTATTAAACAGAAACCAAGGGCCTCCTCTTTTCGCTTATGCTTATGCTTATTAACTAAAATTTGAATTTTCAACCTCAAATTTGGAGCTGATTTTGAGATTTTCTCATCAAAGTTTGTTTTTCAATCTTTACTTTTAGATTGCCTAGAGCACGTATATAAAATTTTTATTCACGAATTACTTTTCGTTTGCAACTATGCCGTTTTATTTATACCGCGAATAAGCGAAATGATGGCTTAGCAAGCAAATACCTTTATTTTCATTACACGTTTTGTTTTCCATATACAGGGTAAATGTCTTGGTGGTTGCACTTTAGCAAAACAAAGTTTATACCTTCTTTGGGAGGAGTATAATGCCTGATTCCATATATATATGTCCAGTGATCATGCACTAAACGACCAGAGCCCTACATCTAACCTTCTCCTTCTCGAATCCAACTCACCGTAGGGCCCAGGCCACCATGCTCGGAGTGTTCGACTCCACCGATCGAGAACACCGGTTGCCTCCAGCCTCAATCAACTCGAGCGTGTGGCCCCACATCTCCCTGTTGAAAGTAACTAACTTAAAGCTCGAGCCACCTGTCCAAAGTGTCCGACCCAATCGCTTCTGTCGCCATCAACCCAAGCAACGTATCTGGTCATCTCCATGTTGAGCCATCGAACGGTTCAAAGCGCTGCCTAAAATGTTCGAAACCACTGTTGAAATTCCATTGATCACCGCCGTGCTCCACCCTGCATCCATGTTTGTCCCTAGACATCCAGTGTAGTCATCACGGTGTGGAGCACCTCCCTCGTACATCTACCATGGATCTCCTATAGGCTTGATACCACTTATTATAAAACTGGCTCCGAAATCACATCGGTAGCCAAACGCAGAAGGAAACACCATAGGAGATCCAAACGCGATGATGACACCGAGGCAGAGTATTTTTTAACGATGTTCAGCCGAAGCCTAAATGCCCAAGACACTGATTACAGGTGTTCCTCTCCGATCAAGTATATTACAAAGTGTCAGAGTTACGATGACTCTCGGTCGGACGCCACACTCGGCCACTGCCTCTCGCATATGCTAAACCGTCATGCGGTTACAACAGGTCTGCTCCTCTATTTAAGAGAGAGTCTAGAATAAAGTTCGAGTCGTACTCTATTCCTAACACCTATTATAACGACATTGTACATATATTCGACACAAACTCTAATAACATTGTCACTTGTTATATGTAGGGTTAATTACAACTGATCTTGATATGATGGTTTACTGATGCCTCGTATGCCAGAGTGCGCTGCTCTCAGCTTCATTCCACTGTGATATACGACGGAGAAAGAGAGCTGACAGGCAGTACTAGTGGCAGAGTGTTGGAATAAGGGCTTGCTTAAATTATAGCCACTTTTAACCTTTTAAAATTTGGCATTACAAAACTTTGGCACTTTTTGGTACTACCAAATTTTGGTAACATTGGCTGTGTTTAGTTTAATGCCTTACCAAAGGGTCTGATCGTTTGTGATTGCTGCGGCACTTTTTGGTACTACCAAATTTTGGTAACATTGGCTGTGTTTAGTTTAATGCCTTACCAAAGGGCCTGATCGTTTGTGATTGGTGCGGCTGTACAGCCGCAGCAACAACAGCAAACCTAATATAGTTGTTACTGCTTGCACTGTACATACAGCACAGCCGCAGCCGCAGCCAGCTGCAAAGCAGCACAAACGATCAGCCTCAAAATTTGGTCCAATTTAAAGTGGAAACTTCTAGAATTACAAAAGTTTGAGACAGTAGTATTGGCAAGTATGTGTTTGCTTAAGGGCCTGTTTGGTTGGCAACTAAATTTGCCACACATTATTTACCAAGGTGGCTAAGTTTAGTCTCACCACACTTTTATGGCAAACAAATGACAAACTAAGCTTAGGCAAATTTAGGCAAAAACAAAAAAGAAGTACCATATAGAGTATATGACATGTGGGCAAAGTAGCTAGGAGTTAGGCAAAGTAAAATTGTGGCATAAACCAAACTCTATCTACCAAAACAATGTGGCTTGCCTAAGGTTAGGTATGGCAAATTTAGTTGTAAACCAAACAACCCCTGCCTTACGATAATTTCGAATTCCAAGGGTTGAAGTGGCTACAGTCCCTAAATTTGTGCATGCTCTGTTTTCCCCTGTTTCTTTCTCTTCTTTTTTTTTTTTTTTTGCCTTGTTCTGTTTTAGTCAAGATTCATCTCTGCAAATTGTGGTTGTCCGGACGGGAGCATGTTGCATGGTACGTTCTCTGTCATCTGGGATAGCATCTGGGGTAGACTTGACCGCACGTGCAGGGCCAACGGCGGCCCATGTTGTTTCGCTTTGCAAGGATTAAAAGGAAGGATATAAGAAGGAGAAAATGCTGCCGGTTCTACGCAGCAGCACCAGAACACTGTGTGTTTGTGTTTTATGTTTTTCCTCTCTCATGTTATGCTCGATTGTATTTCGTTTCTGTATTTCTGATATGGAGGTCAATGATGTAAAGAATAAGAGGAGGAAACACCAATTTTCATGAATAATGAACGTATGAAGTAGGAACATGTGACCTGGAACTTTTTTTTTTAATCTTCTGCATTGTTGGGTTCATCGACTCCTGGTTAGTTCACACGGCACTTGGAGTCTGGCTCTATCTTTGCTTCTTAATTTCATAAGAGCAACCGCAATGTATACTACCAAAGTGGATAATACCGTGGGCCCGGGGTTTAGGTGGTAACAGTTATTACAAAGCTCACAATGTGCTATGCCTATTCTGCAAATTAAGGTGGGGTCCACCTTAAAAAGAATCATTGTAAAACTATCTCCTATAGCCATGCTCGTACGAAAAGATTCCCATATCTACAGAAAATATTGTTCTTTATTCTCTTGTTATCGGCAGTAGCACAATGGCTCGGTAGTAGTTACTGTCTCTACCTACAATGCTTCTTACCTGGTTGTAAGCCTATATTAATTGCTTGTTACCTGCTTTCGTTCAATATTGTGGTTGCCCTAAGCATAGTAGTTAATAACTACTCCTTCCGTTCACAAGTATTAGAGATTTTGGCGAATTTATTTGACCACAAATATAAGGGATTTTAAGATCCTGAGAAGAATAAAAGTACATCAGACATCATCTTAGTTATCATTCGATCTCTCCACATATCACTTTCTGTACTGTTTTCCTTGTTAAATATTCTAAAAGTAAGATAGATATCACCTCGGTTGTACGTTTCTATTGCTACCTTAATTTGTGTTAAAAGTGGCATAATCCCTTTCATTCATTTACACTGAATAAAAAATAATAGGCTACAAAGGGTTTGTGCAGCAGTGATCTCTCGAAAACTACACCTACATCTCTATTTCATGAATTCATGTTTCAGTCGATGCAGGTGAATTTCTTTCTCGGTGACTTGATGGACGTTAATGCCCTGTGTGTGGATACTTCATGTGAGGAGACTAGCTAACTACTCCCTCCGTTTCATAATGTAAGCCTTTCTAGCATTGTCCATACACATATAGGTGAATCTAAACATATACATGTGTCTAAATTCATTAACATCTAAATAAATATGAGCAATGCTAGAAAATCTTACATTGTGAAACAGGGAAAGTAGCGATTTAGCGATGCAGCATTGCAGCTACAACGAGCGGGTAGCATCTGGGGACGTTATCGGCGAGGTCCTCGCTACTGGCAGCGACAAAGAGAGCAGTGCCCGGCTGCTGCTCGACCTGAGAGAGGCCGATGGGATCGATTCGATTAGGTTAAATCGAGGAGTTGGTACGAAATTCTCGTGTATGGTTGATTCAATTAATCCCGATGAATGAAGACGGCGAACAATGAAAAGGTGACGGAAGCGTAAAAAAGGAAACAGAAGAAACTTTGGATGCTATCAAATTGAACTAGTAACTTTCAGTGCTACATAACCAAAAAAGTGAACATTCAATGCTCTACAACCAATTTTCCTTATTTACTCATCATTATTAATCATTTACACTGAATAAAAAAGTTTATACGGTAGCAGACTATTAAGGATGTGTTTGGTTCCCGGTCAAGGTTGGATGGGATATGGCGATCCATATTTTGCTGGATATGGCGATCCAGTTTTTTGTTTGGTGGAGTGAATATGGCGATCCAGTTTTTTGTTTGGTTGTATGGATAGAGGTGGATTTGGTGATCCAATTTTTTATTTGGTTGGAGGGGTAGGATGGATGAGTGGTTGCAATCACCCTTTCATTAGAGGTGGTGAGTATACCTCCCTTAAAATTCATCAAACCGCAAAAAAATATCAGCGCTCGGGCGGCTCCATCCGGCCAAATCGGCCGGATTCCACCATCCGGCATCTGGAGGGAATATTCCCCTCCGGGCCACCCTATCCCACTCTCGCCCACCAACCA
Organism: Oryza longistaminata; assembly: GCA_009805545.1. Lineage (NCBI taxonomy): Eukaryota > Viridiplantae > Streptophyta > Magnoliopsida > Poales > Poaceae > Oryza > Oryza longistaminata. The sequence continues at coordinate 135,905 of CM020182.1, forward strand.
AACACCCACAAAAAATGGGCCGCCATATCCTATCCACCCAAATCCCTCCATCCAAACACATCCTAAAACACCATCAAGAACAGATCGGAAAATAGTACTCGACTCTACCGAGCTAGTACAGTGCACAGCAGAGAATTCTTCTTGCTTTGCGTTGGAGTAGCTAGGAGGTCTGGCTTCTCCTAGGAGAGCAAGACATCAACCATGCAATCAAATGCGGATCAAAGCAAAATAATCGATTTACAATTTTAGCTGTAAACTTACCACGTTGAGATGTGTCGGCCGTTAATAACGCCACAACCAGGTGAGCAGCCCTTCTCCTCGTACGGATGCCATTTCTGTGGGAACAACAACACATGCTGTAAAATCAATGTGTGTTTAATTGTTATTTTATGATGAACAATTTGCATGAGATATTGGTTTTGATTTTAGAGTTTATTGACGAAGTGGTTTTGGAGATGATTGAAATACAGGCGATGGACAGGATTGAAGTGTCTGATAATTGTGGTCAGACTAGCTCGGTAAGGCCGATCAGATCGGAGTATGGCGAGCGGTCAGACCGGCTCACGCGCGGTCCGACTGGCCGACCCTATGTTGGTTTCAGGTTAGAGTTGATTCTTTGGATATTCGTGGATAATTCATATTTATGACTTCTAGATGGATACTATGCGTATGTAATACTGTTGTTTGCTAACAATGAATTAAGTTGGTGAGAACTTATAATTAAATATAGTTTCTTGGTTGATACATGTGTAGGCGGTACATGCTGCATTAGGGGAACCGGGAGGGTGCTGCGACCACCGCTCTCCAGATCACCTTGAAACCTTCTTGCTCTCACGAGATATTCTGTCAAAAATGCTACGAGCATCAGAGCAAGGAGGTGGTGTCTAATTTCTTTCTGCCTGCAGCTCCGGCACTGACTGATTGACACTTTTAGTCTCTCAAAAACAAGTATGCGTTTGCACAATTACTTTGCTAGAACGAGTTAGCATCAAAATCCCCTGTTTGTGTTGTAATTATATATTCTAGTTTCTTACATACCCAATGATGTCACAAATGACAGATAACTACTGGTATATAATACTAGCATCAAGCAAATCACCGTTCACCAGAGATTGATCCGATGTAAAACGATCCAACAAACCAATCTGAAATTCGCTCCTATAAAAATTTAAACTCAGAATCTGCTACTTGGGTTACTGAAAACCATGATACTATATGTCCTTTCGTAAAGGCTCTGAGATGCGAATGGTTTCCATGTATGCTGCATTTTCCTAATGCCTTCCACTCCAAACCAGTTAACCATTACTAGCAAATAAAGTTAGATCAGATTCACTCGTCATGCTGCCAACCATGCCGAGAAACTCAGAGAGGAATGATTTGGGCTTGGGATGCATGATGGAAAAGATTGTGAGGAACAAATATGCTGCTTGCTCTATTGTCTCGCGAATGCCTTCCAACACTGGAACAGGGCATATTTCAGGGAGTCCTCAAGGTTCAGAAAATGTGAGGAAACATGCATTGAAAGCAAATGATGGAGTTGGATTGCTGATTATAGGGCCCAGAGTCTATTCTCAAGGTAATATGTGAACATTCTAGTCAAAACAGACAGGAGCTGCAGATGGAGATTAGTCGAAAACTGAAGAATTGTATAGCAGTGAGGTGTAAAGGTAGCTAGGCAGAAATACTGCAACGCACAAGAGAGAAATATTGGTATTTAGCTAGCACGACGCTCAATTATACTTGCTTCTGTTTTTAGCCAAACACGTTTTTAACTCTTTATTTATATCTGGGTATACTCCCGTCGTCCAAAATAATCCAAAACCAATTACTAGAGTGTGATATATTACAGTATTAGGTTGATTTATTTTAGAACGGGGAGTACAGATCATGACTTGGGCCACTAAGCTCTGTTTGAACAAGAGTTTAATTACATGCAATACTCATGTATAAAAGCAAGCCCGTCCCTGGGCACATGTGTACTGTGCAATCATGCAGAGCCCAGAGACTAAAAAAATTAAGTGTTTCGATTTATGCCAGTACGTTCCGATATATTTATGATCTCCATAAATCTTTTTTTTTCAAAATACACTTTCTGATCATGTCAATAGGCTAAAATGAATTGTTTTCTTTTTAGCTCCAACAAGTTTCCGATGTTAATCAAGTTAAAGTGAGGATGAACTATATAAGTATGTAGGATATTATAGTAAATGATGGAGGAATATATTAAAATATTACATGAATTATGTGGCATGATGATTTAACATGTTGCATTTTGAAGCTCTAAACTTTAATAAATTATAGAATTATAGATAATATAACATGCTTACATGATGTTTAAGATGTGATAATTGTTAGTGGATTGGCATCTATGCATGTTGATCTTTAGGATTTAGTTGGTTGTAATTGTATAGTAAGATAGGATAGCAGGATACAGATCATGACTTGGGTTACCTCTATTTGGGAAAGAGTGAGACTGCTTTTACACCACTCGTAGGACAATGAACTTTGTACTTAGAGGTACAAACTTAAACAAAATTAGATAAGACGGACTTAAAAAGTGGTGTTAAAATACTATGAACAACTTAAACTTATCAATTATGTAAAGATATTGATTTCAACTATACAAATCACCACTGAAGATAATACGCAGTCTCTCGGGTTCAAGAAGGTGTTGTGTGTCCTGGGACGAAATGGTTATTTTGTGAAAAATCTCTCTCCAAAACATACAAAATAATAAAATAATAGTGGTGGTGTTCTCTAGCAAAATACCACATGTTTATGTTCACCGATCAAGCTATGTTCTTACAATGTCCTCCAATAAAGACCACGTTTTTTGTGTGATCTTATGGGCAATTATGTCTTTTTCTTTTGGCTAGTGACATGAGAATACTTTTCAGGTTGATATTCATGGAAGCATCTTCAGTGCTTAGAGAAACTGAAAGATATGTAAGCATGACAGAGTTGAAAAGAGACAAATAGGAGGCAGATCTAGAGAATTGGAGGTAAAAATAAGGAGCCACTGCATGTTTTGGCGTCTAAATGCAATTGAATCGTCTGCTCATCTCCATCTATGGCCCCTACTGTCTTTGCCTTCTCTCATAATCTGGATAAGAATAGCTAGCTACAGCCGTTGGATGAAGATGGATGCACGGGATTGGAGCTACTGCTACCCTCTTCGTTAGCCTCACTAATGCAGAGGATCCAGTTTCATCTTTTTTTTTTGTCTTAGAATCCAGATGCAACTTAGCTAATCACATTAATTATTGATATAAAACAAAATGAGAAATCCCATATCCAGTTGGATCTTTCTCTTCATTCGCCCGGTGAAATAGCGAAAGCTAATCTTGAGCCGTTGATTGTACAACCATTGCATGATATGACTGATCCTCGTCGATGATGCATATGGATGGACGTCCATTGCTAGTTTGAAATGCACTTAGTTTTACCTTCTCAACTCTCCTGATGTCTCCCAAGTTAAATTTGTTGCACTTGTAGAAAAAAAAAAAGGGTGAATTCTAGCTAACTTGGTAGTCCAGAGTATACATATGTACAGAAAAGGCGCGATCCACATGCAAAAAGCAATAAGCAAAAGATTATGTGAGATCGCCTCTTGGCAAACAGAGTTGCCCATGAGTGAACATTTACGGCCTTTGGGTCATGGCGTGTGTTAGAGTTTTATTGTTCCAACAGTTCATATATATAGAGTAGACATTATAATGTTGAGAAATTTTATAGTCCCTGAGAAGGTTCCTGGAGGTACCAATTTTACAGTAGAAATTTTGGTACCTCTAGATACTTAATTTCTAGAGATACCAAAATTTACACTAGAAAATGTAGTTCCTAAGCTACGTGAATTCCGCTTAAAACGGATTATGGTTAGAAAATAAACTTTTGTGGTTTGCTATTTTTTGTGGTAGCAGCCATCTCGATCGTCCAACCATTTCACAGTGACGGTGCGAGGATTCCCATCATCACTATGTTCTGCCCTTTCCTGATGCCTTCCAAGCCAAAAATAAAAAAAAATTGAGGTCCCATAGCCCATATATATGACTAAGCGGCATGTGAGTTGGACAGTTGCATGGTTAGCAATTCATGGCTGTAGTTTGAGATAATATTAATCTATATGTACTCGATCTACTACTATACTCTTACAGCTCTATATGATCATAATGTATGCTTGCTTTAGGAAATAACGAGTTCCAAATTTTTCATTGCACCAAAGAACATAACATGCAGTATGCGGTAATGCTTTAATTATGAAGGTCAAAGAGTAGGTGGAGTGTCTATATATAAGGACTAGCTGCACAACATACAGATCTTTAGCTTCGTTTTAACTCCAAATCGAACTATATATATTACCACTCTACACTTGACGGGTATTTAATATTACATACACGGCACAATTCTGTGTTGCTGTACGTGAAAGGGAATTGAAGCCTCACAAGCTAAAAGTTTCGAGGCAACATGCATATATACCATTATATTTTATTTTCAATTCTCTTGGCCGGGCTCGGCTTGTTATAGGATTCGGAGATGTTGGGAATACGGCTTCAACCATGGAAGGCACAAAAATGTTGTTCAGGCAGGCTTGTTTCCCTATTCACCTTGCATGGCAGGCCTCTTTCTCAGGCGTAGCTGGCATGCAAGTACTCCCTCCGTTTCAAAATGTTTGACACCGTTGGCTTTTTAGTACATGTTGGACCATTCGTCTTATTTAAATAAAATTGTGAAATATGTAAAATTATATGTGTACATGAAAGTATATTTAACAATAAATCAAATGATATGAAAGAAATAAATAATTACTTAATTTTTTTGAAAAAGACGAATGGTCAAACACGTACTAAAAAATCAATAGTGTCAAGTATTTTGAAACGGAGGGAGTATATGGTTTTGTACAACATAGGCCTAGCGAGATGGCCGAAACTTAGGAGAGATAGAGATAGCATTGTCAGTACAATTAATTGTACCTTATTTAGCAGTTAATGTATATCTTCTATCAGAAAAAATACATCTTATTTCATGGGTTATATATGTGGTAGAAGGAACAAGAAAAAAATATATGTCCATCAAGAAGGAGAGCAGACATCGTTGAAGAAAAATAAGGTCATGCGGTATTATGTTCTCGTTTTCGTGTGTATTTGATCCTGCTGAAATCCTGACATAATTAATAACTATTCCTGAAGTTGACAAAGATGTGTGGCGTGTTTTGTTATCAGGGAGAAAAGAGGATGTTTATGGTGTTGAGCAGGGTAGTTGAAAAACAAAATGACTGAAAGATTTCGGTTTAACACATGATATGCTGATAAATAATATCATGAACGAATTTATTATATGAATGAAGCTCGCCGATAGAAGGTGTCTTGCTTATCTAATGAGCTTCCAGGTCCATACACAAATCTAGTCTACTTTATTTTTTAAAATTTTTAGAGAAGGTTAATTTTTACCCATCATCTATAACCAACCGGATATATGTAGCTTTTTAAATTGGGAACTTAGCTCCTAAAACAACCAAATCTGAAATCCTCTCTTATAAAGATATATGTAGCTTTCAAATTATAAACTTAGCTCCTCATACAACCAAACCTAAAATTCGCTTTAATAGAGATTTGAACTCAGGATTTTAAAATGTTACTCAAGTCGTAGAAACCAGTACACCACATGCCCTTTCACAAAGGGTATGGTTTCCCTGCATGCTGCATTTTCCTAATGCCTTCCACTCCAAACCAGTACTTTCAAATAAAGTTAGATCAGATTCACTCATGATCATACTGCCAACCACGCCGAGAAAATCGAGAGGAATGATTTGGGCTTGGGATGCATGACGGAAAAGATTGTGAGAAACAAATATATGCTACCTGCTCTATTGTCTCGCGCATGCGTTCCAGCACTGGAACAGGGGAGTCCTCATGCTTCTCAGCATTGTAGGGCCCAAGGTAATAAGAGAACATTCTGTTCAAAACAGACAGGAAGTGCTGATGGAGATTAGTCGAAAACTGAAGAATTGTATAGTAGTGAAGTGTAAAGGTAGCTAGGCAGAAATCTGCAACGGACAGCAAGAGACAAATATTGGCATTTAGCTAGCATGACACTCAATTATCTTTGCTTCTGCTTTTAGCTAAACATGTTTTTAACACTTTTTTTATGTGGAGCACCTCCCTCGTACCTCTATCATAGATCTTCTATAGGTTCTGATACCACTTGTTATAAAATTGGTCCCAAAATCACATTGGTAACCAAACTCGGAATAAAACACTATAAGAGATCCAAACACGATGACGACACCGAGACACGATATTTATTAACGAGGTTCAGCCGAATCCTACATCCTCGGGACACTGACTACAGGCGCTCCTCCCCAATCCAGCATATTACAGAGTATCAGAGTTACAGTGACTCTCGGCCAAACACCACCGCCAGCCACTACCTCTCGCCTATGCTAAACAGTCATGCGTTTACAACAGGTATATGCTTCTCTATTTAAGATAGAGCCTAGGGTAGTTATCTGGCTCTCTCTCTCTCTATTCCTAACACCTATTACAACTTCAACTTCTGAACTGCAACCCACTTTGTATACATATTCGACCCAACTCTAACAACAATGTCACTTGTTATATCTAGGGTTAATTATATCTGATCTCGACCCAAGACTATAAATGGTTTACTGATGCCTCGTATGCTTGGTTGCCATTGTGATATACGATGGAGAAAGAGAGCTGAGAGACAGTACTGGTGGGGGAGTGTTGGAATAAGGGCTTGATTAGATTGTAGCCACTTTTAACCTGTCTAAAATTTGGCATTACCGAACTTTGGCACATTTTGATACTATCAAATTTTGGTAACGCTGCTTGTGTTTAGTTTAATGTCTTACAAAAATTTGGTACAACTTTTAAGAGTGGAAATTTCTAGAATTACAAAAGTTTGATAGGGTAGTATGGGCAAGTACGTGTTTGCTTTTATGCCTTACCAAACATTGGAATTAGAAGTGTTGAAAGTGGCTTCAATCCCTAAATTTGCGCATGCTCTGTTTTCCCCCGTGTCTCTCTCTCGTTTTTTTTTTTTTTTTTTTTTTTTTGCTTTGTTCTGTTTTAGTCAAGGTTCATGGCTGGAAATTGCTGGGGAGCACGTTGCATGGCACGTTCACTGCCATCTGGAATAGCATTTGCATCTAAGTAGACTTGACCGCAGGTGCAGAGCCAACGGCCCATGTTCTTTCGCTTTGCAAGGATTAAAACGAAGGATAGAAGGAGAAAATGCTGCCAGTTCTATGCAGCAGCACAAGAACACTGTGTGTTTGTGTTGTTTGTTTTTTCCTCTCTCATGTTGCTCGATTGCATTTAGTTTCTGACAAGGAGATCAATGATGTAAACAATGACAGGAGGAAACGCCAATTTTCATGAATAATCAATCTATCAAGTAGGAACACTTGACCTGGATTTTTTTTTTTTATCTTCTGCGTTGTTGGGCTCCTCGACTCCTCGTTAGTCCACTCGGCACTTGGAGTCTGGGACTATCTTTGCTTCTTAATCTCATAAGTATAGCAATCACAATAGTTAATAACTACGCCTTCCGTTCACAGGTATTAGAGATTTTAGCGAATTTATTTGACCACAAATATAAGGGATCTTAAGATCGCGAGAAGAATAAAAGTACATCAGACATCATCTTAGTTATCATTCGATCTCTCCACATATCACTTTCTGTATTTTTTTTCCTTGTTAAATATTCTAAAAGTAAGATAGATATCACCTCGGCTGTACTTTTCTATTGCTACCTTAATTTGTGTTAAAGGTGGCATAATCCCTTATATTTGTGGATGAATGAACTAGTATAAAAGATATGCATTTTCTATCAGTAGGAGTCAACCCAAAAGTATAAAGTGAAAAGTGAAATGGTGATGGTATATGAGATCAATACTATTGTGCTTTGGTACAATTAAACTTAACTGGCCTAAGTTAAAAGGGAAATCTTGTGGTAAAGAACTGCGGCAACAATAATTCTGATATGTCTAGTTGTAGAGCTATTGTGTGTCTTAGAATCCGCATGCAACTTAGCTAATCACATTAATTATTGGTATGAAGCAAAATGAGAAATCCCATCTCTAGTTGGACCTTTCTCTTAGTTCGGCCAGTGAAATAGCGAAAGCTAATCTTGAGCCGTTGCATGATTTGAGTGATCCTCGTCGATGATGCACACATGGATGGATGGATGTTGCCAGTTTGAATTGCACTAAGTTTTACCTTCTCAACTCTCCTGATGTCTCCCAAGTCAAATTTGTTGCCCTTGTACAAACAAAAAAAAAAGGGTGAATACCACCATTTGGTAGTCCAGTGTATATATATATGTACAGAAAAGGCGATGCATGCATGCAAAAAACAATAAGCATAAGATTATTTGAGATCACCTCTGGGCAAACAGAGTTGCCCATGAGTGAACATTTATGGCCTTTGGGACATGGCATGTGTTAGGAAATTTTCAGTGTTCCAACAGTCCATATATATCATTATCTAAAAAAAAACAGTCCATATATATAGAGTACCACTCTACACTTGACAGGTATCGATCAAAATGCGGCGCACTTCTGTGTTCCTGTACGTGAAAGAGAGGACTCACAAGCTAAAGTTCCAAGGCAACATGCATATATACACCATTATATTTATTTCCAATTCCTCTGCTGAAATAAAAAAAAAAATTCCATGAACTCTCTCTTGGCCGGGCTCGACTGGTTATATAGGATTTGGAGATGTTGGGAATACGGCTTCAACCAGTGAAAACACAAAATTGTTGTTCAGGGAGGGCTGTTTCCCTAGCCACCGTGCATGGCAGGCCTCGTTCACGGTTGCCGCTGGTGGCACGCAAGCGTATGGTTTGTACACCATGGGCCTAGCGAGATGGCTGAAACTTAGGAGAGATAAAGAGAGAGAATTATTATTCAGCATTTCATGTATATCTTCTATCAGAAGAAATACATCTTATTTCATGATTTATATATGCGGTAGAAGGAACAAGAAAAATTTATCCTCGCAAAAAAAAAACACACGAAAAATACATGTCCATCAAGAGCAGTGCAGACATCGTTGAAGAAAAATAAACTCCTGTGGTATTGTGTTCTCGTTTTCGTGTGTATTTGATCCTGCTGAAATACCGGCATAATTAATAACTCTTCCTGAAGTTCACAAAGGTGTGTGGCGTGTTTTGTTATCAGTGAGAAAAGAAGGATGTTCACGGTGTTGAGCAGGGTAGTTGAGAAACAAAATGACTGAAATGTTTCGGTTTAACACATGATATGTTGATAAATAATATCATGAACGAATTTATTATATGAATGAAGCTATGCGGATAGAAACAAAATGGGCTTCCAGGTCCATACACCAATCTTGTCAATGTTTTTTTATTTTTTTTAGAGAAGGGTATTTTTATCCAATCTCTACATCTAACCGGATATATGCAGTTTTTTTAATTTGAGAACTTATTAGCCTCTCAAATTCACTCCCATAGAGATTTGAACTGATCAGGATCTTAAGATGCAATAAAATCGCAAATGCTCTGGGAAATGAATGGTTTCCCTCTATGCTGTATTTTCCTAATGCTTTCCACTCCAAACCAGTTAACCATTACTAGTAGCAAATAAAGTTAGATCAGATTCAGTCATCATACTGCCAACTATGCCGAGAAAAACAGAGAGGAATGATTTGGGCTTGGGATGCATGACGGAAAAGATTGAGAGACCTGCTCTATCGTCTAGCGCATGCCTTCTAGCCCTGGAACAGGCCAGCATTTCAGGGAGTCCTCATGGTTAAGAAAATTGAAGGAAACATGCATTGAAAGCTACCAATGGCGTTGGATTACACTTCTCAGCATAGTAGGGCCCAGGGTCTCTATTCTCAAGGTAACTAGATGAAACCCCGCGCGTTGCGGCGGGCACATTAGAAAAGATAAAATATGCATGTAAATATGAACAATCAGATTGTATTGTTTAGATCTAAAAACAAATTGATAGGCAAAATAAGCACTCAAGTAAGAAAACCTTGAAATGACATCGAGGTCATAAGCTAACAATGTGGAGCTGTGTTTTACTCCTTGCAACATATGACCTGGGAACATTAGAAGCAACAAAAACTCCTTTAGATTTAGCTATATGCACACATAATACTAAAATGTATAAAAAAATTAACAGAGGGAAGAATCGAGATATAAGTGAGTAGTGAGTAGTTCTGCTACCTCTGACCAAACAGGAATATAGTATAGTATAGTATACAATTTCAAAAGTGAGTGGTTCTGCTACTTGACCAATTAAATGTGATATTTGTATCATCAATTGCTAAAGTACCAAGCATGGAAAACTCATTTCAAGTCCAAGGAGTTGCAAATTTATAGTCACAATCACAAAACCTCTCAAACTTATACTAGAAACATTGCAAGCAGAAATTTTTTAGGAACAGCAAGATCTTTTTAGGAACATACAGTACAGGATCAGCTGAACAGAAGGCGTACCGAGCAGGTCTGCGATCCCTCGCTATGCAGGACACTTATGTAGCAATTCTCTGATATCTCCCCAACTGCTCAAACAAAATAAAGTCAATGGAATATAAGTATTAGCTGCAAGTATCAGGGGTTTTTTCCTTAAGAAACTGGAAAAATAGCCAGTGCATAGGATAGTTTCTTTTTTAACAAACGAAAACAGCACTCAGTGCATAGCTTTCATGCGCGTGCAACAGTACAACAGTAGAATTTCTCGAGTGTACAGCAGTAGAATTTCTGGAGTGTGCTAACTTTCTTTTTCTGTACTGATCACATGAAAATTGTTCACTTTGATCGACAGGTACAAAAGTACTGCTCTGGTTGTGGGGCATGCATAGGGAAATACTTCTGTGAAAAATGCAACTTCTTTGATGATGATGTAAGCATGTTTGGATTATAAATGATGATTCTACGTTACATCTAAGTTTCTAATGTGGCAATTATGGTTCATAAATCCTGACAAACATATTTGTTTGGTTTGTTATAGGTCTCAAAGAACCAGTGTCACTGTGATGGATGTGGCATATGCAGGCAATGAGGCAAGTCCCAAATAATCTATCTCTATGAATTATTTTCTGCATTTACTGTTTTATTCAGTTTGATCAATTTTGGATATGCTCAATTTTTTTCAGAACTGGTATTGTGGATAAGTTCTTTCACTGCGACAAATGCGGTATGTTCTGCATGATCTTTTTTTTTTAACCACTATATATACTGAAATTTAATTGAGACAAAAATCATGTGGAATTCACACTTACTGAAGTGGCTCGTAGGATGAGCTGAACAGAAGACATACCGAGCAGGTATGCGGTTCCTCGCTACGTCATGACACTTATGTAGCAATCCCCTAGTATCTCCCCAACTGCTCAAACAAAATAAAGTGGTTGGAAATATAAGTATCCGCAGCAAGCATCACGGTTTTTTTTCTTAAGTAATTGGAAAAATAGCTGGTGCATAGGATAAAGATTCTTTATTTACATTTATAGAAAGTTGTAGGAAAAACATGAATAGTGTACGATGAGCCGAACAAAATACATGCCAAGTAAGTTGCTGCTCCTCGCTTTGTCAGGACAGCTATTTAGCAATCCTCTCGGTCCTTCCCAACTGCTCAAATAAATTGAAGTGTTAGAACATATAAGTATAGGATGCAGGGATCACGAATCTCTCATAAACAAACTAAAACAACAGCTAGTGTATAGCATAGGGATTAATTTTTTTTAGGTTTAGAGAATCCAATCGACAGAACTTTTCATACTGCCTCAGATTAGTTCAAATCATAATGCATACTCAAATAGAATCCGGTCAAAATTCATGTCAAGTTCAGGTTTACCAAACAGAATAAATTGACACTTTTTTTCAGAAATTAAAATCAGTACTCAGGGCAAACAACCAATTCAGACATATAAAATCAGTCAATATGCTTACATGCAATGAATCGATAAAGGTTGTCGACAACTAACCTTACATGACTCGATTGCAATCATGTGCACTTGCAGGATGAAGGGGTGAGGGGTCGAGGCTTGCACACAAAACGGTTGATGTGAGGGAGGTACGGATTTGACGAGAGGCCGGATTGCAAAAGGCCAATCAAAAGGTTTGCAAGAGATGAAAGAAAAATTGGAAGGGGCACATGAATTTGTATTAACCACTGCGCCTCCTCACTCAATTGATTTGGCGGTTTATAGTGTAAAATGTAAATGCGCGGGATTAATTAAGGGAGTTAAGGGAGGAAGTGAATTCCCTATAATTGTCGAACAGGATGAGGGATTGGGCGGTTGAGGCCGGCATGGCGCTAGGGCTCCCGGCGAATCCTCCATCTCGCGATACCTATAGCCGCACCGGGCTAGGGCAGTGCGACGCGGGGAGGAGGAGCGAGCGCGTCGGCTGGCGGGCTCGCGGCGCATCTGGGGCGCGCGCGCACGGGGGCCGAAGGAGAAGCGACCGCGCGACCGGAGAGGGGACGCGCGCGCGCGTGCACGGGGGAGGAGTAGCGAGCGGGAGGGGGGGGCGAAGGGAGGATCCGGCGGCGCATCTCGCGCGCGCGCGTGCACGGGGTCGGAGGAGCGGCCGCGGGGGCGGAGAAGGGAGGGGAAGCGAAACCGGTGGCGGCAGCGGATGTGAATGCGGATGGGTAGGAGAACTCCTGTAAAGAGAAGTGGGCTGAGCTTCACGTGCGTGTGACCATCCAGATTAGATCCAACGGCTGAGGATTAAGTGGTGACGTGGCTTAACCATAAATATAATCAGCTTTTAGTCTTGACTATATAGAGTTAAAGAAGGGATAAGGGAACATTCTATTTAAAATAGACCGGAAGTGCTGATGGAGATTAGTCGAAAACTGAAGATTGTATAGCAGTGAGGTGTAAAGGTAGCTAGGCAGCTGCTTTCAGTTGGCTTTCTTTACTTCCTCACTGAAAGCAGCTAGGGAATCAAAATGAGAAGCCTCACAGTGTTGAAGGTTGAGAAGCTAATCTCGTTGCGGCGGTGGGGGGATTGGAGGGATTGGAACTAGGCGGCGCTGACCCGATGGAGTTGGAGAGAACTACGGATCGGACGTCCGATCCGGGAGAAAAAAACGTACGCCCGTCCCAGCCATCGGATCGAGGGATTAAATCCCGACCATTGATAGCGTGTGGTCACTGTTAGATGCAAACTTCTTCCGCGCAGCTACATGCATGCATGCAACTTTTCCCGCGCACAGAATTGCATGTGTGACAGGGATAGTTAATGTTTTGTAAGCAAACTTTAAACTATTTTTTCTCTTAAATTATTAATTCAAATCATGATCCAATTGCACCATTAAATTTGTTGCAATTAAATCTTTAAAACAAGACAACACATGGATATATTCCAACGAAAAAAAATTAGCTTATTATTGAATTATTTTTAAATGTTGCACGATGTTACACCAAGTATATCGGAATTGTTTCACTAAGTAGATCGAAAATGTTTTAATCGTTTAAATCGGGCGTTGTTTCACCTTATATAAAAACAATGTTTCAGTAAATAGCGAAAGAATTAATGTTTCAGTTCACTGCAACATTAGATCTATACATAGTGAAACATTTTGAGTACACTAGGTGAAACATTTTATTTGGAACAACAAATAAAACGAATTCCCTTAATACAGTATTTTCAAAATATGTGGATGATTTGTTGCAACGTTGTGCGTGGTGGGGACATGTGGCAGGAGCGGCGCAGTGGTGGGGACACATGCACGGGCGCGGGCGCGCGCAGGAAGCGCGGCACGTGGAGGGATCGCCCGATTGTTTGGTACACGGATCGGGCGCTCTGGTTCAAGCATTTTCGGATATTTTGTCAAATATCGAACGCCCACCCATCCTTGTCATCTGGCATATCCGTCAGGATACGCATCGTATGCCGTTTGCATGTTGGCTTGTGGTGCATGCATGGCGTATGTCACATGCATGTATTTTTCTACTTTCTCTCTTTTCCTTTTTCTAAAATATGTGTTCAATATATAATTCTATTACACCATTTTATTCGTCATAATTAGATCTTTATAACAAGATCTCACATGGATATATTTTGATAAAAAATATTTATTAAAAAATCAAACTTATGTTGCACCGTCTAAAAAAAGTTTCATCACTTGTGCAGATGTGTCAACCCAGTTCATAAAATGTTACAGAGATGCAACATATAAAAAGTATTGACTGTAACAGTAATTATCACTACATGAAACATTATGTCTCAATTAGTGAAACATTGAAAAAAAATCGTATGATATAGTACATTTGCAAATATTTGATTTTGTTAAAATATTTTTGTATTTAGCTTGCATGGAATTGTAATTGTTGAAACATAAAAAAAATGTTTGCTGAAACATATAAAAAATAATGTGCAACATTGCTAATGCATTAGTGAAACATTCATAAATACTTGTTGGAACATACATTAACAATGTGTGCAATATTTAAAAAGTAAAAAAAAAAATCATCAGAATATAGTCATGTTATATCTTGTTATGAAAATTTAATTATAACAAATCCAACGATATAATTAGTTTGAAATTTAGATAAATAGTTTGAGAGAAAAAAATCATTTTAAGTTTAAAATATGCTTTGCATGCACGCTCAGACTTACCATGCACTGCTGCTCGTTTGGATTGGGACGTCCGATTTTTTCTTCCGTGTCGGACGGCCGATGATAAGCATTACCGAAAACACTCTAGCCCGAATTTACTGTTAATTGTGTCGATTTTTTTTGTGTGGGTTGTGGAGGACTTTTTTTTTTCTTTTTTTATCCAATCCACAATGAATTTTATTCTGAAAACTAACGATCCAAACACCTATTTAGAGCACAAATTTGCTACATATCTATCTTGTGATTTTATAAAAACGATTTTTTCACCTTTGGCTTTTGCCGTACAGATTTGATTTTGGACCGATCAAATTTGTTAGGTTAAATACATTGCCGTTGAGTGATTTATCATATATTAATATATCTTTTGATTTTTTTTAAAAAAATGATAACCATTTAAATGATATGCAAATAACGAGAGGATGTACCCTCGAGTTTAGAATCCACTCTTCCTCACTCATTCATATTGTTGCTGTCAGGCTATCCGCACCGCGTTGGTTTCACTGAAAAAAAAATAGCGATTGAATGTAATTATAGTATTTCTGTTGGCGTCTTTTTGGCTAACAGTAGTAGTGAAGTTCCCACTCCGCGTCGGCCGGCCGCCATGATGTTTTCCAAAGCTTTGACTACAAGGAACTTATCTATCTCCTCAAACTTGATCGCCGTTTTTGAGAGAACAAAAGGACACTCTTTTTCTATTTTTTTTTCTCTCTGGGTCGTCTTCAATAGCCTTTTCTTGGCACAGATAAACACTTTATGCTCTACTTCCCTGCAAAATCTATTTCCTGATGCTCCCTTCTGCATTTCGTGAAACTCATCTAATGATTTGCGGTGTTAACGGAGTTACCAGTCACATCGATCCAAACTTAGTGTTTTGAAAATGTTTTCAAAAGTTTCCGAAACAAACCCATCAATCCTTTGAAGCCGACATACTCGCATGTAACCACCCGTTGTAGTTTTCCCCCTCCCCTGGGAAGACAAAAGTAAAGTTGAAGGTTAGGGTTTCCTTCCTAATACTAAATCTTTGCTTGTGGATTAGGTCTAGTTGCGCTAAGTTTCCCTGCTACTTCTCTAATTATCGATTATAGAGGTTGCAGTCA
Organism: Oryza longistaminata; assembly: GCA_009805545.1. Lineage (NCBI taxonomy): Eukaryota > Viridiplantae > Streptophyta > Magnoliopsida > Poales > Poaceae > Oryza > Oryza longistaminata. The sequence continues at coordinate 151,630 of CM020182.1, forward strand.
TGTTCCAAATATGTGACTTCCAAAAGATATAATTTATTTATTGGAATGATGCATCTCAGTACTGCCGAAACTAGTGCTTGTGCCTATCGACATCGTGGTTTCTGTGGGAGTCGGTTCACACCGATTTCCTGTGGCGCACCCTCTCCGGTATCATTGTTAGGTGGTGCTAAGGCAGGGTGTGGCAATAAACCTGATGAGTGGATCAGCTTGTGTCTTTTTTTTCTTTTTTCTTTTTTGAAAAAAAAAACCTACCTGCTTGAGTTTGTAGCTGACATGGCAATATCCTTGAGATAACAAAACAACAAAAAATATGTCTACTATAGAAATTACCATACGTCACGTTTAACTTCAGGAGATATCTCTCGTGCTGGCAAAACACATTAGCTAGATGGTGGTATATATATGCCATTACAGAAAACAATAAAAATGCAGTGTAATATATTCCTTCGTACTAAAATATAAGGCGCCTATATTTTAAATAAAAATTAAATTCCCAAACTTTGTATACGTGTATAAAAAATTGGTAATACATATGTATGCAAGCTTTGTATACATGTATACAAAGTCTATATATGCGTATACAAACTTTGTATACGTGTATAAAAAATTGGTAATACATATGTATGCAAGCTTTGTATACATGTATACAAAGTCTATATATGCGTATACAAACTTTGTATACGTGTATAAAAAATTGGTAATACATATGTATGCAAGCTTTGTATACATGTATACAAAGTCTATATATGCGTATACAAACTTTGTATACGTGTATAAAAAATTGGTAATACATATGTATGCAAGCTTTGTATACATGTATACAAAGTCTATATATGCGTATACAAACTTTGTATACGTGTATAAAAAATTGGTAATACATATGTATGCAAGCTTTGTATACATGTATACAAAGTCTATATATGCGTATACAAACTTTGTATACGTGTATAAAAAATTGGTAATACATATGTATGCAAGCTTTGTATACATGTATACAAAGTCTATATATGCGTATACAAACTTTGTATACGTGTATAAAAAATTGGTAATACATATGTATGCAAGCTTTGTATACATGTATACAAAGTCTATATATGCGTATACAAACTTTGTATACGTGTATAAAAAATTGGTAATACATATGTATGCAAGCTTTGTATACATGTATACAAAGTCTATATATGCGTATACAAACTTTGTATACGTGTATAAAAAATTGGTAATACATATGTATGCAAGCTTTGTATACATGTATACAAAGTCTATATATGCGTATACAAACTTTGTATACGTGTATAAAAAATTGGTAATACATATGTATGCAAGCTTTGTATACATGTATACAAAGTCTATATATGCGTATACAAACTTTGTATACGTGTATAAAAAATTGGTAATACATATGTATGCAAGCTTTGTATACATGTATACAAAGTCTATATATGCGTATACAAACTTTGTATACGTGTATAAAAAATTGGTAATACATATGTATGCAAGCTTTGTATACATGTATACAAAGTCTATATATGCGTATACAAACTTTGTATACGTGTATAAAAAATTGGTAATACATATGTATGCAAGCTTTGTATACATGTATACAAAGTCTATATATGCGTATACAAACTTTGTATACGTGTATAAAAAATTGGTAATACATATGTATGCAAGCTTTGTATACATGTATACAAAGTCTATATATGCGTATACAAACTTTGTATACGTGTATAAAAAATTGGTAATACATATGTATGCAAGCTTTGTATACATGTATACAAAGTCTATATATGCGTATACAAACTTTGTATACGTGTATAAAAAATTGGTAATACATATGTATGCAAGCTTTGTATACATGTATACAAAGTCTATATATGCGTATACAAACTTTGTATACGTGTATAAAAAATTGGTAATACATATGTATGCAAGCTTTGTATACATGTATACAAAGTCTATATATGCGTATACAAACTTTGTATACGTGTATAAAAAATTGGTAATACATATGTATGCAAGCTTTGTATACATGTATACAAAGTCTATATATGCGTATACAAACTTTGTATACGTGTATAAAAAATTGGTAATACATATGTATGCAAGCTTTGTATACATGTATACAAAGTCTATATATGCGTATACAAACTTTGTATACGTGTATAAAAAATTGGTAATACATATGTATGCAAGCTTTGTATACATGTATACAAAGTCTATATATGCGTATACAAACTTTGTATACGTGTATAAAAAATTGGTAATACATATGTATGCAAGCTTTGTATACATGTATACAAAGTCTATATATGCGTATACAAACTTTGTATACGTGTATAAAAAATTGGTAATACATATGTATGCAAGCTTTGTATACATGTATACAAAGTCTATATATGCGTATACAAACTTTGTATACGTGTATAAAAAATTGGTAATACATATGTATGCAAGCTTTGTATACATGTATACAAAGTCTATATATGCGTATACAAACTTTGTATACGTGTATAAAAAATTGGTAATACATATGTATGCAAGCTTTGTATACATGTATACAAAGTCTATATATGCGTATACAAACTTTGTATACGTGTATAAAAAATTGGTAATACATATGTATGCAAGCTTTGTATACATGTATACAAAGTCTATATATGCGTATACAAACTTTGTATACGTGTATAAAAAATTGGTAATACATATGTATGCAAGCTTTGTATACATGTATACAAAGTCTATATATGCGTATACAAACTTTGTATACGTGTATAAAAAATTGGTAATACATATGTATGCAAGCTTTGTATACATGTATACAAAGTCTATATATGCGTATACAAACTTTGTATACGTGTATAAAAAATTGGTAATACATATGTATGCAAGCTTTGTATACATGTATACAAAGTCTATATATGCGTATACAAACTTTGTATACGTGTATAAAAAATTGGTAATACATATGTATGCAAGCTTTGTATACATGTATACAAAGTCTATATATGCGTATACAAACTTTGTATACGTGTATAAAAAATTGGTAATACATATGTATGCAAGCTTTGTATACATGTATACAAAGTCTATATATGTGTATACAAACTTTGTATACGTGTATAAAAAATTGGTAATACATATGTATACAAGCTTTGTATATGCGTATACAAAGTTTACATACGCGTATACAAACTTTATATACGCGTATGTAAAGTTAGCATACGTACATATTAAACAGAAAACAGAAAAAAAACCAAAAACAGAAGGTACGGAATAAAAAGAAAAGAGAAACCGAAAAAACGGAAAAAGAAAAGGAACGTGTGCAAAAAAAAAAAAAGGAAAGAAAAAACGAGAAAAAAGGAAACCGTACGGAATTACGAAAAAAAATCAGCGCGCAGCGCTGCCGCCCGCGCCCCCTCTCCACGCGCGACACGCGTCCAGTCACGCGGGCGCGACTGATCGCTCATTAGCGATCTCGATTTCCGGTGGCGCACCCTCTCCGGTGTCATTGTTAGGTGGTGCTAATTAAGGCAGGGTGTGGCAATAAACCTGATGAGTGGATCAGCTTGTGTCTTTTTTCCTTTTTTTTTTTGAAAAAAAAAAAACTACCTGCTTGAGTTTGTAGCTGACACGGCAATATCCTTGAGATAACAAAACTACAAAAAATATGTCTACTAGAAATTACCATACGTCACGTTTAACTTCAGGAGATATCTCTCGTGCTGGCAAAACACATTAGCTAGATGTATATGCCATTACAGAAAACAATAAAAATGCAGTGTAATATATTCCTTCGTACTAAAAATATAAGGCGCCCATATTTTAAATAAAAATTAAATTCCATACCTTTGATCGATGTACATATTTAGTTTTTCAGAGAAAGAGGTAATTAAAGCCTCTCCGTTTCCATTAGAGAACAAAACTACAGAGTTCAAACGAAACATCAAAAGTTTTACGGCGCCAGGACGCTCCTCTCATCTAGTTTGTGCTAAAAGTGATGCCATCCCCAGTTCCCACCACTAGCACAAATATAAGAGCAGGCACTTAACCACATTACATCGATCTAAAGGAACAATAAAACAAAAGCAAATTTCATGAAATTTAAGGAGATGAAGACATGCAGTCCAGCAGCAATTTCATGCACACACTTTTGCCCCTTCTTCTTGCAAACTTAGATCAGGTACAGTCTTCATAAAACTCGAGACAGATGTTTGCTCAGCACATCAGAGCCTTGGAGTTCAGCTTCAGCCCCCATCCATGTTGTGGGTTGGGTTGTGCATGCGGAGCAGATGGAACAAGCCTGGCTATTCTTCACTTCAATCATCAGCCATTTCTTCCTGATACCCATTGGCAGCACCAAGAGAGACCTGAATCGGCGTCCACTGCCATCGTTAATAAGAAGGCTATACGCCTCGAGCAAATCGTCACATCCCAAATCAGGTACCTCTTCAAGAGCAGCCAAGCTCTCCTCAGGAGAAGCTATCTCTGTCTCTGACGCCTTGACACTTTTGGTGGACAGTTCATTTGATTTCTTACTGATCGTCGTCGTCGTCGTCGCTGCAGCTGCAGGTAGTACGTCGACGACGATGGCTGCCGGCTTTGTTTCATCGCTGCTGCATGAAGTGAGGAGGTAACCGGAGATCTCGCTGGGAATGCACCGTAAACATGGCGAAGACTGATTTTTGTAGGCAAAGACTGATGGCAGGGTCTTGCTCGTCGTGTCGAGCATGATCTTCCAGAATTTCTCTTTCACGCGGTAACCGTGGTCGTAAACCAGGAAGCAGATGATGTGAGAGTCGCGTGTACTCACGACGGGGTAGTACGGTCTGGTGTGCGGTGGGATGCCGGCGTCGGCGTGGAGGGAGAGGGACCAGAGCTCGGTGGCGTCGACGATGGCGTCCATGGTCCATGTCATGTCGCTCGTCCTCAGTGTCCAGGTGTTGATGACGAAGGCGGAGCTGGAATGGCCGCAGGTGGTGACGCCGGGGCCTCCGCAGCAGCAGCGGGGGAAGATGTCGACGAACTTGAGCGTGTCGCCGCCGCCGCAGCCGTCGTCGTCGGTGGCGCAGACGGTTCGATCTTTCATCAGGCGAAGCCGAGGGTTGCGGCCGCGGCCGCCGCCGCTCTCGTACTCGTAGTAGCGGTAGCCGTAGCCGTAGTCGTCGTCGTCGAATTCACCGGCGGGGGGCTCGACGGGAAGTGACACGTACCGCGGCCGGAGAGGCTCATCGTCGTCGAACATGTCGCAGAGGATGATGCCGCGATACAGGTCGACCCAGCACAGCCGCCGGTCGCCGACGGGGACGACCATGTCGGTCTTCCAATGGAATAGCTCGTCGGCCTTGCCGTCGTCGTGGATGATCTTCGCCGGCGTGACTCTCCACTTGCCGGAACGAAACACGAGGAGCTCGGCGTCCAGTCCGTCGCCGCCCTCCGCCACGGTGAGCTGCGACACCACAAAATCGTTGTCGCCGCGGCGGCGGCGGTGGCGCAGGAGGCCGGTTCTAGCGTCATCCAGCTGGTTCGGCCACCTCTCCCTCAACCCGTAGTGAACCCAGTGAATTGGGAGCAGCGACAACGACGGCGGGTCACCGGCGGCGGCATCGCCGGCGCTGTAGACGAAGTAATCGAGGCCGTACTCGCGGCGGTGCGCTTCGTTTTTGTAGTCCATCTGGAGGAGCACGGAGTCGCGGTGGGCGGCGACGACGCACACCAGGGGCCCTCCTCCTTCGTCGTGGCTCGGGGAGGAGGTGTACCACATGCGCGACGACGCCGGGGGCGCCTCGCGGCACAGGGAGAGGCGGACGACATGGCCGGCGGAGTTGCGGCAGCTCGCCTCGGTCTCGGCGCAGCTGCCGCCGGCGGCGGAGCAAGGGTTGGAGCTGGAGTCGTCCCGGTCTCCCTGATCATCGCTACCTTTCTTGTGCTTGCGTCGGACGTCGCGCTCGACCAAAGCCCACCGTGGGTCGTAGCAGCCGACGCGTGGGAGAGTCGCCGGCGTCGCTTGGGTTTCCATGGTCGGCGGCGATGGCGGCGGCGACTGGTGGAAGCTTAGGGTGACACAAAATCTGAGGCCATATATAATGGACAGTAATCTTCTTTAAATTGCAAATATAACCTCGTGTATGACTTGCAGATCATGGAACAAAAACTACTAATTGCTGACTTAATTACGGATCGATATTATGGGGGGAAATAATCTGAATAATAGGGAGAAGGATCAGCTGGATCGTAAGCTGATCTTGCAGAAACAGAAATGCCCTCACAAATAGTGTAAACGAGCTAATCACGGATAGTCCGGCCGTCAATTAGTTTCTCTAGCTTGTCAGCAAAGATCAGCTAATCACGTTCACAGATGAGGCCCGGCTCAGACTCGGCTTTGCGGTTTACGAGTACAAGTTTTTTAAAAAAACGACACGACACCTATAAGTTAGTTTGTTATAATGTTGGTTTATCTTAAAGAAAATACTACTCCATCCGTCCTAAAATATAAGTATTTTTGGATTCTGACACGATCTTCGAGATGCCATTTTGGTCAACGATATATAAAAGTAAGACGTTTTGAATAAAAAGAGTTGCATGCTATTATAGTTTGTGTAATGATAAATCTAGCTATTAACATCAATTTTACACGGTTGATCTTTTTTTCTTTCTATTAATAGTCAAAGTTAAAACTGTTTGACTTGTCACTATGTTAAAAATGCTTATATTTTGGGACGGATGGAGTATATGTTTTTATGGAGGACCAGCACATATTGATACTTATATATAAGGAAACTACTCTAAACTCTCGATGGGATATTCTCTCGTTGTTTACATATCACTCAAATGGTTATGAGAAAAATTGAAAAAATATATTAATATGCGGTATATCACTCCATAAATATGCAAGTTCAAATTAATTTTTTACATATTGCAACAAAATGCAAATTAAACTACAGCTAGTCAAATTTGCTTTTTTTTTCTTTGCGATATGTAAAAGTTAAATTTTAATTTGTATTTTTTTGGAGTGATATATCACATATTGATACATCTTAATTTTTTTTCATAGATATTTAAGTGACATGCAAACAACGAGGGGACATTCCCTTGAAAGTTTAAAATCCAGTCTCCTTATAGGTGCCTTTTTTTACCTTTAGCCTTCTATGGATGTTTGGATGGATGGGAAAAGCTCCATATGGATTGTTTTTAAATTAATCGGGACATATGCGCCACATGTTGGGAAATTATTCCAATCCCTCGAGGGGATGTTCCCTCGTTTGCTCAAAAACCATCTAAACAGTTATGAAAAATTCTGGAAAAATTTGACAACATTCATACAACACATATATATAACTCCACAAAATCTTAAGTCCAAACTCAACTCACACGTCGAGATATAAAAAAGACAAATTCAGCGTATGAATAGTAGCGTACTGTTTATATCTAAATTTGTCTTTTTTTTTTCTCGATGTGTAGATCGAATTTGAACATGAATTTTGGTGGACTAGTAGGTATCATTATACTCTACATTGTCAATTTTTTTCAGAATTTTTCACAACTATTTGCATCGAATTTAGAAGAAAAAGGTATACGAGGGGATGTCCCCTCGAGGGATTAGAATCCACTTCCCCACATGTTATGGATTAGGGCATCCACAATGTGGTGTAAAAATAGTACATAAGCAATAGAATATTCCATTCAGTCACCTATTACCATTGTGCAACTAGTCCATATAGAAAAAATAGCAAAAGATACCCATATGCTTATGGACTACCCATATGAAATAAATTATATTATCTATCTCTACTCCTCTCTCTTCTCCTAATGATACCTTGTATCTGTATACATTCTGGAGATTGCCATAAGGATAAACTATTTATATGGGTCCCATCTATATGGATCACTTTACCATATACATTGGTGATGCCCTTAGAGATTTGCTCCAGTCAAAAAAAAGTATCTCGAGGTGCCGGTACCTCACGGTACCAAATCGTTTATGATCATTGAAAAAAAAACCTAAAGTACCCAAGCCATTGTACAATTAAGCACAATCCGACGGTTAAGCAGTAAGCACATGTATACTATCAATACCAAAGCAAGTTTACAACAAAGTATTTCATGCATTTTGCAAGTCTGTCATGCAACCACAGCAGACAGCGCAATCTTCACACGTCTGAATTTCCATCAACAACCAAGTCTTCCTCAGGCTCATCGGAAGCCCCAAAAGAGATTTGAATCGGCGGCCATTATCATGGCAAAGCATGCTATACGCTCTTAGCAAATCATGACGAGACAACTCCGGTATCTCTTCCAGCGCAGCAAAGATCTCATCAGGAGAAGCTACCGATCCTGACGACAATCTGAAATGTTTAGCACCAGACGCCTCACATGAAATTCGCACTGAATCACCGATGATGGCATCATGTGATGGCGCCTTGTCGATGATCACAGCTGGCTCTGACATCGCGCCGCCATTGCTGCAGCTTCCATTGGAGGAAGTGAAGTAGCTGGAGACCTTGCTAGGAAGGAAATTGCGTCCATGGCTGCAGGAGGTCGCTGACAAGAGTGTCTTGCTCCTTGTGTCGAAGAGGATCATCCATGTTTCCTTGATGCGGCAGTATCTCCCCTAGGATTCTCGCTCATCCACCATGAAGCAGATGAGGTGGGGATCGTCTATGCTCACGATGGGGTGTTCTGGAATGGCGTGTGGGAGGCCGGCGTAGGCGTGGGATGACCAGAGCTCGGTGGCGTCGACCATGGCGTCCATGGTCCAGGCCATGTCGCCGCTGCCGTCGTCTACCCTGAGTATCCAGGTCTTGATGATGAAGGCGCCGGTAGAATGGCCGCAGTAGGTCGGGCCGGGGCGGCCGCAGCAGCAGCGGGGGATGACGTCGATGAACTTCAGCGCGGCGCCGCCGCCGGTGACGCAGACGCTTCGCTCTGCGATGACGTATGTCCGCGTGTGGTCGTCGTAGTCGTCGTCGTCGTCGTTGGATTCATCGGTGAGGGCCTCGGGGGGAAGTGGCACGAACCGCAGCTGCGGATTCTGGTCGAACACGTCGTCGACGTCGCAGAGGATGATGCCGCGGTACAGGTCGGCCCAGCACATCCGCCGGTCGCCGACGGGGACGGCCATGTCGGTGATCCACGACGGCAGCTTCTCGGATCTACCGTCGAAGTGGACGACCGGCGCCCGCGTGACGCTCCACTCGCCGGAGCGGAGAACGAGGAGCTCGGCCTCCTCCAGCTCGTCGCCCTCCTCCATCACGGCGAGATCCAC
>CM020182.1:160919-174659 GCA_009805545.1 Oryza longistaminata
AACCACTGGTCGTTCGCCGCGGCGCAGGAGGCGTGGTCCTTTCATCCAGATCGTGGCGCGGCCGCCAGGTTTCACTCTCTTCTTCATCCGCGTCGGTGTGACGTAGGCAGGGAGCAGCGACAGCGACGGCGGCCGTGGCGGGTCTGCGGCCGCGCGGGCGTTGTAGACGAAGTAGTCGAGCAGGCCGTCGTCGCCGTACCGGTATCCTTCTCCTTGTAACTCAACCGACGAGCACGGAGTCGCCATGGGCAGCCACGACGGCCAGGCCGCGGGCCCGCCCCCGCCGATGCGCGGGAGAAATCGAAGCATACGCGCGACGACGCCGGTGGCGCGTCGAGGCAGAGGGAGACGCGGACGTGGTGGCCGCCGGAGGAGAAGACGGAGGCCGCCTCGGTCTTGGCGTGCCGGGATGGAGAAGGGCGGGAAGGAGTCGTCGCGCTCGTAGCCCTGGTACTCGCCGTAGCGGCTGAGTATCACCCACCGTGGGTAGCCGCCGGCGTCGCCGCGCCGCCGCCGCCTTGGTCGCCGTCGGTTGGGTTTCCATGGGCTGCCGGTGAGAGGAACAGACGATCGATCTGTCACGTAACGTAAGCGGAGAGATCGGTTCTCGGTTTACGAAAAATAGAAGAAGGTGTTTGACTATAAGAAGAGTTTGATTATCAAACGAAGTAATGAATCGTATAATAGGAATCCGCCTCGTCGTACTACGTAATCCTGCATGTCTTTCGTAAGAGCAATTTATTTTTTCTTTTTATTTAGGATTAGATAATTTGAACTCTTTCCCCTTACCTTAATTGACACGTTCTCCGGTGGCCGACAGTAGAGTACTTTAAGAGGGGGAATTGATTTTTTTTTTAACATGATAGTAGATTTATACGAAATTGCTTATCTCGGACGACCGGGAGAAGTGGGAAAATCGGTCGCTCCCCCTCCCCCATGCGCGCGCTCCCCTCTCTCCATCTGGACCACCACTTATCCTCCCTTGTTCCATAAAAGATGTTCACCTAGTGTATTTATAATGTTTCACTATGTGTAGATCTATGTTGCAGTAACTGATATACTCCATTGCACAAAAAAAACAGTGAACTAAAACATTCTTTCGCTATTTGCTAAAATATTGTTTTTATTAAGGTGAAACAACACCCAATTTAAACGAGTGAAACATTTTCGATCTACTTGGTGAAACAATTCCGATATACCTGGTGAAACATTGTGCAACATTTAAAAATAATTCAATAATAAGCTAAATTTGTTTTCGTCGGAATAATATCCATGTGTGGTCTTGTTTTGAAGATTTAATTGCAACGATTTAATGGTGCAATCGGTCATGATTTAGATAAGTAATTTAGGAGAAAAATCAGTTTAAAGTAGTTTTGCTCGTAAATCGGGCATTGACGTCATGCTGACGTCAGCGCCCGATTTGCTCCAAACGGATCGGTCGCCCGAGCCGTAGGCTTGTCCTAGATTTATATGGGATATATTATTCTACAATATAAGACAAGACCGAAAAAAAGTGATGCAAAATAGATTTATTCCAAGGACGAGCACGATAGGCTGGTCGTGACTTTGGACCGACACAACATGGTCTAAGTCTTATTAGGCCATAAGTGCAGCCGTGAGAGGGCACGCATGGCACGACATGTCGTGCCAAGCGCAGCCTTGGTCGTGCCGAGCTGGGTCATGCGGGCGACCCATTTAGCCGTCTGTAACCTCAACAAACCAGCCAAGCACCCCATTCCCTTTTCTCCTCTCTTTTCCTCTTGGACAATTCATCCAAAACGTCACATTCCTTCTATGGATGTACTAATCTATATAAAAGGCACCATTTAATAAATGGATCATTAATAGCACCAATTGAAAATGGGACAATTACATCCATGCCTCACTTTAAATCCCAACGGCTGTTTTACCCCTACTTTTAAGTGTTTTGCAATTTTACTCTATCTTTTTAAAAACGAACCACCGTTTGCCCTCACTTTTAAGCCATTAGATGGTCCGACAGTTTGGGTTAAAAAAAAATACAAAACACAAAAAATTTAGAACTACGGGTATGCATTTAGAACTTTCACGTGGTTTTCCTCTTATGATTCCGAGTCGAGGAGAGAGATCTTGCCGAAGTTATTGGTGACGAAGTCGAGGCTGCCGAACCGAAACGCCTGCCCGGGAGGGAAGACGAGGTCGTCGATGCCGGAGACGGAACCCATTGCACTGATCGGCGAAAAGCTTGACGCGTCCCCTACCTGGCGCGCCAACTGTCGAAACAGATTTCGGCAATACTAAAAGGGGGTGGCTATCAAGCTAGAAAAGTGGATGGGTTTGGAGACAAAGGATTTATACAGGTTCAGCCCTTCTTATTCAAGAAGTAATACCCTACTCCTGTCCGGGGATGAATCCGCCGAGTGTATTATTGAATGTCTGATCTCCAAGAAAGACATGTCCCAAGAAGGACTCGGACCCCTCCTTATATGGGGAGAGGTGTCCGTATTACAATGGTATAACTCATATCCGTAACAGAATATGAGTTACAGATAAAATACAATCGTAACCAACTAAATCTCCGGGTATTTTCTTGACGTACAAGTTAAGAAACAAACCCGAGATACAATAAAGATATTCTATCTATATTCGGCATCCTATATCCAGTCTAAATATAACCGCCGTGTAGATATGGGGTATCCATAATCTCCACAATAGATTTATATGGAACATATCATTAGTAAGTTATTCTAGCAATATAAGACACGACCCGAAAAGAAAAGAGAAGCAAAGTAAATATATTCCAAGGACGAGCATAATAGTTTGGTCGTGACTTTGGGCCGACACAACATGGTCTAAGTCTTATTGGGCCATAAGTGAAGCCCGTGAGCGGGCATGGCTGCCAAGCGCAGCCTTGGTCGTGCTTAGGCTGGGTCATGCCCAGGCGGCCCATTTAGTCATCTATAACCTCAACAGACCAGCCAAGCCACCCCCTTCCCTTGTTATCCTCTCTTTTTCTCTATGACAGTTCATCCAAAACGTCACATTCCTTCTATGGATTTACACTAATCTAATATAAAAGGAACCATTTAATAAATGAATCATTAAATAGCACCAATTAAAAATGGGACAAGTACATCCATGCCCTTACTTCGAACCCCAACTGTTGTTTTACCCTACTTTTTAGGGTTTACAATTTTGCCCCATCTTTTTGAAAACGAACCCACCGTTTGCCCTCACTTTTAAGGCCGTTAGTTGGGTCCCACGGTTTTGGGTTAAAAAAATACAAATACAAATAGAAAATTTTCTTTTCTATTTGTATTTAGAACTACGGGCATATATTTAGAACTGTTTTTCTCTCTTATTCAACCAAAAATAAATATTTTAATGGGTGCGATATCCATGTGCCCATGTACATGCTTATTTGAAAATAATTTAATTTGCATAAAAACCAAATTCTCAAAAATTTGGTTAAATTTGGAAATTTCGGTTGACATAATTGCTTGCTGGGGGGCGAAATTTCGAACCGAAATTGACAACCCTTGAATTTAGACATGAGGCTATGTCCAAATTTACGTCTAAAAGTAAATTTATTTTAGAATGGGGATATTAGTAGACTATTAGAGTACTAGAGTCCTCTTCTTAACAAGCAGCAATAGTACAATAATTCAGAACAATCAAACAGCTGGAAACACTAGTATTTCATACATTTTGTGGCTCTGCTCTGCATGCACACCAAACAGAACGAGCTTCACTGGCCTTGATTTCCATCAACAGCCATGGCTTCCTCAGGGTCATTGGGAGCCCTAAAAGATTTGAATCGACGGCCACCATTGTCAGAACAAAGCAAGCTATACGCTCTGAGCAAATCATCACGAGACAACTCCGGTATCTCCTCCAGTGCAGCAAAGATCTCATCAGGGGAAGCCACTCCTGACACTCCGATCAGATGTTTGCCACCAGCAGATGACTCGGAAGAAGATCGCACCGAATCATCGATGATAGTATCATGATCAGCCACATGTGGCTCTGACGATGTCGCAGGGGGGGGGTTGGCGGCGCCGGCGCGGGCGTTGTAGACGAAGTAGTCGAGCAGGCCGTCGTCGCCGTACCGGTATCCTTCTCCTTGGTAACTCAACCGGACGAGCACGGAGTCGCCATGGGCAGCCACGACGGCCAGGCCGGCGGCCCGCCCCCCGCCGATGCGCGGGAAGAAATCGAAGCATACGCGCGACGACGCCGGTGGCGCGTCGAGGCAGAGGGAGACGCGGACGTGGTGGCCGCCGGAGGAGAAGACGGAGGCCGCCTCGGTCTTGGCGTCCGGGATGGAGAAGGGCGGGAAGGAGTCGTCGCGCTCGTAGCCCTGGTACTCGCCGTAGCGGCTGAGTATCACCCACCGTGGGTAGCCGCCGGCGTCGCCGCCGCCGCCGCCGCCTTGGTCCGCCGTCGGTTGGGTTTCCATGGGCTGCCGGTGAGAGGAACAGACGATTCGATCTGTCACGTAACGTAAGCGGAGAGATCGGTTCCTCGGTTTACGAAAAAATAGAAGAAGGTGTTTGACTATATAGAAGAGTTTGATTATCAAACGAAGTAATGAATCGTATAATAGGAATCCGCCTCGTCGTACTACGTAATCCTGCATGTCTTTCGTAAGAGCAATTTATTTTTTCTTTTTATTTAGGATTAGATAATTTGAACTCTTTCCCCTTACCTTAATTGACACGTTCTCCGGTGGCCGACAGTAGAGTACTTTAAGAGGGGGAATTGATTTTTTTTTTTAACATGATAGTAGATTTATACGAAATTGCTTATCCTCGGACGACCGGGAGAAGGTGGGAAAATCGGTCGCTCCCTCTCCCCCCATGCGCGCGCTCCCCCTCTCTCCATCTGGACCCACCCACTTATCACTCCCCTTGTTCCACAAAAGATATTTCACCTAGTGTATTTATAATGTTTCACTGTATGTAGATCTAATGTTGCAGTGAACTGATATACTCCATTGCAACAAAAAACCAGTGAACTAAAACATTCTTTCGCTATTTGCTAAAATATTGTTTTTATATAAAGTGAAACAACACCCAATTTAAACGAGTGAAACATTTTCGATCTACTTGGTGAAACAATTCCGATATACCTGGTGAAACATTGTGCAACATTTAAAAATAATTCAATAATAAGCTAAATTTGTTTTCGTCGGAATATATCCATGTGTGGTCTTATTTTGAAGATTTAATTGCAACGAATTTAATGGTGCAATCGGATCATGATTTAGATAAGTAATTTAGGAGAAAAATCAGTTTAAAGTAGTTTTGCTCGTAAATCGGGCATTGACGTCATGCTGACGTCAGCGCCCGATTTTGCTCCAAACGGATCGGTTGCCCGAGCCGTAGGCTTGTCCTAGATTTATATGGGATATATTATTCTAGCAATATAAGACAAGACCCGAAAAGAAAAGTGAAGTAAAATAGATTTATTCCAAGGATGAGCACGATAGGCTGGTCGTGACTTTGGGCCGTCACAACATGGTCTAAGTCTTATTGGGCCATAAGTGCAGCCCGTGAGGGGGCACGGCATGGCACGACATGTCGTGCCAAGCGCAGCCTTGGTCGTGCCCAAGCTGGGTCATGCCGGGCGACCCATTTAGCCATCTGTAACCTCAACAAACCAGCCAAGCCACCCCATTCCCTTGTTCTCCTCTCTTTTCCTCTTGGACAATTCATCCAAAACGTCACATTCCTTCTATGGATGTGCTAATCTAATATAAAAGGCACCATTTAATAAATGGATCATTAAATAGCACCAATTGAAAATGGGACAATTACATTCATGCCCTCACTTTAAATCCCAACGGCTATTTTACCCCTACTTTTAAGGGTTAGCAATTTTACTCTATCTTTTTAAAAACGAACCCACCGTTTGCCCTCACTTTTAAGCCCATTAGATGGGTCCGACAGTTTTGGGTTAAAAAAAATACAAATACCACAAAAAATTTAGAACTACGAGTATGCATTTAGAACTTTCACGTGGTTTTTCTCTCTTATTCAACCAAAAATAAATATTTCAATGGGTGCGATATCCATGAGCCCATGTACATGCTTATTTGAAAATAATTTAATTTGAATAAAATTTGACCAAATTCTCAAAAATTTGGAACAATTTGAAATATTCGGTTGACATAATTGTTTGCCAGGGGTGAAATTTCGAACCGAAATTGACAACCCTTGAATTTAGACATGAGGCTATCTCCAAATTTATGCCTAAACGTAAATTTATTTTAGGACGGAGATAGTAGTGGAGTCCTCTTCTTACCAAGCAGCAATAGTACAATAATTCAGAACAATCAAACAGCTGGAAACACTAGTACGTATTTCATACATTTTGTAGCTCTGCTCTGCATGCACACCAAACAGAACGAGCTTCACTGGCCTTGATTTCCATCAACAGCCATGGCTTCCTCAGGGTCATTGGGAGCCCTAAAAGGGATTTGAATCGACGGCCACCATTATCAGAACAAAGCAAGCTATACGCTCTGAGCAAATCATCACGAGACAAGTCCGGTATCTCTTCCAGCGCAGCAAAGATCTCATCAGGGGAAGCCACTCCTGACACTCTGATCAGATGTTTGCCACCAGCAGATGACTCGGAAGAAGGTCGCACCGAATCATCGATGACAGTATCATGATCAGCCACATGTGGCTCTGATGATGTCGCAGCATCGCTACAATAACTTGGATCATCAGAAGTGACGTAGCTGGAGATCTTGCTAGGAAGAGTGAGCCAACTATCGTGGCAGCTGCAGACTGACAAGAGTTTCTTGCTCCTTGTGTCGAACATGACCATCCATGTTCTCTTGATGTGGCAGTATCTTCGTCTTCCCTCGAAGTCTCGCAAATGCACCATGAAGCAGATGACATGGGGATCGTCCATGCTCGCTACGGGGAATTGTGGTTTGGCTTGTGGGAGGCCAGCGTAGGCATGGAGAGACCAGAGCTCGGTGGCGTCGACCATGGCGTCCATCGTCCAAACCATGTCGTCGTCGTCGTCGTCGTCGTCCATCCTGAGTATCCAGGTCTTGATGATGAAGGCATCTTTGGAATTGTCGCAGAAGGTTGTGCCGGGGAGGCCGCAGCAACAGCGGGAGGTGATGTAGATGAACTTGAGCGCGGCGCCGCCGTCGGTGGCACACACGCTTCGGTCCGTAATGGCGTAATCCCGCTTGTAGCCGTCGTCGATTTCATCGGTGAGGGCCTCGGGGGGAAGTGGCACGAACCGCAGCTGCGGATTCTGGTCGAACACGTCGTCGCAGAGGATGATGCCGCGGTACAGGTCGACCCAGCACATCCGCCGCTCGCCGACGGGGACGGCCAAAAACTATCGTGGTCGACCGAATTACCCCCTAAATCCGAAAATCAGACATTGTTCACCCTCAACTTCTAATACCCGACAAATTACCCCCCCTGGGCCCAATCCAGAGCGGTTTTGTCATACGTGGTGTACACAAACCTACAATTGGTATCCAACTCCACTACTACACAAATCTAGATATGTGTCGGTTGGAAACCCGACTAGGTGCCGGATTTTCCATCTGGCACCTGAAAAGTGGCACAGATGATAGAAATCAAAGGTGTCAGTTCTAAAACGGACACCTTTAAGATCCCAAAAATCTAAAAAAAAAGGTGGATCAATGCATCGGCTTGAATCGCGGTGCCCCCCTTCACCAAATTTTACCCAACATTTAATTCATAGAATTAATTGGCTTCAAGAATTCAAAAACATCGATCCAAGAACATCAACACAAATGCAAAACACAAAGAAGATGGAGAGGATGGACTGCCTCCGTGGAGAGGATGGAGCTGCAGACGAGCAACACAGCTCGTCGGCGATGACGAAGAAGCGGATCCCCCAGCACGTTGGAAGGCGTTGTTAGCCGCCGCCACCATTACCGCTACCTGCCTCCGCCGCACGTCGCTGTCATCATCTCCCCTACCGCCGGATCTGGCGGAGGGGAGGGCACCACCCAACGCTGTCGCCTCTCCTCCCGCCGCAACACGCCATTGCCGCTGCCTACCTCCCGCCGCCGCACGTAGCTGCCGTCGCATCTCCTCCCATTGGATTTGGCGGAAGGGAGGGCGCCGCTACCGCCTCTCCTCCTGTTGAGAGTGCCGAAAGAGAGAGAGGGGGGAACCGAGAGAGAGAGAGAGAGAGAGCCAAGAGAGAAGGGTGGATGAGGAAGAGATGAGGAGGAGAGGATACGGTGGATGAGAAGGTGTGGTGCGGTTTAGCTTGGCTCGATTTAAGGGTGCGGTATTTTTAAAAAAACCAACACCTATAATATATTATAAGTGTCGGTTTTTCATCTATATTATATGTAGAATGTGCCCTTTTTTTTAACCGACACATATAGTAAATGTGTTAGTTTTTTGTGTTTTCAGCTCACAGAGGTGGAAGAAGATGAGTTAGCACAATTAGCTAAAAGAATAGCTACAGTATGGAAATTGCAAACAATTGTTATTTTTTTCTCGTTAATTAATCATAAAATATCCTAAAACAAAAACTATATCATACGAGAATTAAGCTGCACACGATTCAGCGCATTTAATCAACTAACTGCTATGCACACAGTCACACACTTAATGTACTATACAAAATATTTCACACATTTTGCATGTCTGCTCTACATGCACAACAAACCGAACAAGCTTCACTGGCCTTAATCTCCATCAACAGCCATGGCTTCCTCAGACTCATCGGGAGCCCCAAAAGTGAACTGAGCCGGCGGCCATTATTGTCATAACAAAGCAAGCTATACGCTCTCAGCAAATCATCACGAGACAACTCCGGTATAACCAAGTATGTTTCAAAATAAATTAATCTAGACGTGTTCCGTTTTGGAATTCAAAAGCTGAACAAGTTGGTTTAGGAATTATCAACTGATGATCACACGGAAATACACGTCTATGGCTTAGTCAAAGACGGTCAGGGTTTGAAAATTTTCTAGAAAGTTTGGGCATCCTCCCCTCCCCCGAACAGGGTTTTAAATTTTGATTTCTGCTAAAATTTTGGCCATTTCAATAGAACTGAAATTTCAGCATTTTTTGGACCGAAATTTTCTGAAATTTTGACACAATTTAACTGAATTTGAATAAAATTTGACCAAATTCACAAAAATTTGCGAAAAACGGAAAATTTTGGCCAAGATATCACCATGCTGGTGGGGGCGAAATACTTGGCGGTTCCACACCATACTGAAAAGGAATAAACCAGGGGGTTTAACACCGTCACGAAAAAGAATTAACATGGTGGTTTCATTTTTATCCGTGGCGTTGCAAGAACCTGACAATAGCATCATTTCCTTGGCGGTGGTTTCCACCAAGAAAATAATCACGGGCGGCTGACCACCAAGAAAATTTATTTTCCTTGTCACTCTACTCGTGAGTGTTTTTGCATGGCGGCTTGCCGATACAAAGTATATCCCTGGCGTTTTTTATAGTTTTCATGACAGTTTTCCGCACTCACGAAAATTTGTGTCGTCTGTGGCAGATCTGCTTACAACAGGATGCACACAACCAAAAAGGATGAAAAAAAACTCAGTCACCGGACAAACACAAAGACTAAAACAGCGCCTTTAAGAAGGAACCGTCGTCTTCTAGTTAATTAAGTATAGGCACTCCAGGAAAAAAACCATAGATTAATTGATCAACAGTACAATTCATCACAATGCAATACTAAGTTCAACCATGTTGCATGTTTGTTGTGCAAAGAGAGCAGATAGAACAATCTTCACTACTCTTGATTTCGATCAATAGCCATTTCTTCCTTAGACTTACCGGGAGGCCCAAAAGCGATCTAAATCGGTGCCGGCCAATATCATCGCAAAGAATACTATACGCTCTTAGCATATCATCGCCGTCCAATTCAGGAACCTCTTCTAACGCCGCCAAGATCTCCTCAGGAGAAGCTACTACTCCCTTTGACATCTGAGAATGTTTGGTAGTAGATGACTCCCACGACGAGGAAGATCGCAATGAATTACTACTGAAGATACAACTTACTGCCGGCTTGTCAGTGACAATCAGCGGCCTCTTTGCAACATTGCTACAAGCTCCATTGGAAGTGAAGTAACTGGAGATCTTGCTGGGGAAATAAGTGAGCCAAGAATATGGCTGCCACGACGTGTCTGACTCATCGTACTGGCTCACTGATAATATTGTCTTGCTCCTCATATCGAACATGACCCTCCACTTTCCCCTATCAGAAAATGATATTTCCGGTTGGTACTCCTCTTGCACCACGAAGAAGACGAGGCGCGGATCATCCATGATCATGAGAGGGTATTCCGGTCTGACGCGTGGGAGGCCATGGCCAGTGTAGGCGTCGAGGGACCAGAGCTCGGTGGCGTCGACCATGGCGTCCATCACCCATCTCATCTCGCTCATCCTTAGCGTCCATGAGCTGATGACGAAGGCGTTGCGGGCGTTATCGCATGTGGTGGCGGCGCCTAGATCGCCGCAGCAGCAGCGGGGCGAGACGTCGAGGAATCTCAGCTCGCCGCCGTCGTCGGAGACCCTAGACCGTCCTGCATGCCCTGGGATTCTGGGATTCACGCCGCCTCAAATAATCGATATCCTTAATCAATCCGCCGCTTTAGTTGTTCCAGGCTTGCAGAGCCACACTGCTTCAAGCCTGCGAAGCACCAAATGGACATGTAGGGATCAGCATCATCATAAGTATCGCTTTATCTAAATCGGCACATATGTAACTCCCTCCGTTTCAAAATAGAAACAAGTAATAATTACTTCCCGAACTATCGTGGTCGACCGAATTACCCCCTAAATCCGAAAATCAGACATTGTTCACCCTCAACTTCTAATACCCGACAAATTACCCCCCCTGGGCCCAATCCAGAGCGGTTTTGTCATACGTGGTGTACACAAACCTACAATTGGTATCCAACTCCACTACTACACAAACCTAGATAGGTGTCGGTTGGAAACCCAACTAGGTGCCGGATTTTCCATCCGGCACCTGAAAAGTGGCACAGATGATAGAAATCAAAGGTGTCAGTTCTAAAACGGACACCTTTAAGATCCCAAAAATCTAAAAAAAAAAAGTGGATCAATGCATCGGCTTAAATCGCGGTGCCCCCCTCACCCAATTTTACCCAACATTTAATTCATAGAATTAATTGGCTTCAAGAATTCAAAAACATCGATCCAAGAACATCAACACAAATGCAAAACACAAAGAAGATGGAGAGGATGGACAACAGCCTCCGTGGAGAGGATGGAGCTGCAGATGAGCAACACAGCTCATTAGCAATGACGAAGAAGCGGATCCCGCAGCACGTTGGAAGGCGTCGTCTGCCGCCGCCACCACTATCGCTGCCTGCCTCCTACCGCCGCACGTCGCTGTCGTCATCTCCCCTCCCGCCGGATCTGGCGGAGGGGAGGGCACCACCCAAAACGCTGTCGCCTCTCCTCCCACCGCAACACGCCATTGCCGCCGCCTACCTCCTGCCGCCACACGTAGCTGCCGTCGCATCTCCTCCCATCGGATTTGGCGGAGGGGGTGGCGCCGCCAGCCACTGCCGCCTCTCCTCCCGTTGCCGTTGTTGTTGCGACTAAGAGTGCCGAAAGAGAGAGAGAGGGGGGAACCGAGAGAGAGAGCCAAGAGAGAAGGGTGGATGAGGAAGAGATGAGGAGGAGAGGATGCGGTGGATGAGAAGGTGTGGTGCGGTTCGGCTTGGCTCGATTTAAGGGTGGCGTTATTTTTAAAAAAGCCGACACCTATAATATATTATAAGTGTCGGTTTTTCATCTATATTATATGTGGAATGTGCTGGTTTATTTTTTAACCGACGCCTATAGTAAATGTGTTAGTTTTTTTGTGTTTTCAGCTCGCAGAGGTGGAAGAAGATGAGTTAGCACAATTAGCTAAAAGAATAGCTACAGCATGGAAATTGCAAACAATTGTTATTTTTTTCTCGTTAATTAATCATAAAATATCCTAAAATAAAAACTATATTATACGAGAATTAAGCTGCTCGATTTAGCGCAATTAATCAACCAAACAGCAATGCACACAGTCACACACTTAATGTACTACACAAAGTATTTCACACATTTTGCATGTCTGCTCTACATGCACAACAAACCGAACAGGCTTCACTAGCCTTAATCTCCATCAACAGCCATGGCTTCCTCAGACTCATTGGGAGCCCCAAAAGTGAACTGAGCCGGCGGCCATTATTGTCATAACAAAGCAAGCTATACGCTCTCAGCAAATCATCACGAGACAACTCCGGTATCTCTTGGAGAAGAGCCAAAATCTCCTTAGGAGAATTGACCTTGGAATTATTGGCAGATGACTCGCATGAAGATTGCAATGAATCATTAGCGATGATATTGATCTTTTTTAATTTTCCCCCTGTAGGCCTTGTACTTACCCTGAATTTCCCCTTTGTCCCAAACTCCAAAAAAAACCCCCCCCTTTGTTGGGGTAAAAACTTTCGGTATCCGTGCTCTCTGAGCGCGCATACCAAATATCCCACATACACCATTGATTGTCGAAAACTTGGGAAATGGGGTGTGAAGCCTTCAAAACCCGACATGTGGTGTCGTGTGTTTTGAAAATAAAATAAATTGTGAAACTCGCGATGCGGGAGCCGTGCCTACGTGGCGCTATCCCGTATTCGCATATAAGGAAGGATTCCTGTGGGAAACTCATCCAGCATAATCAAAGTGCAACCACAAGTGGAATGGGACACCTGGCTAAGTAATAGTCGTTCAGGGAAACCTCGCATGCAATAGTTGGGACACGCCGGGCACGGGGTGGTTGGAGCCAAACCGGGTTCTGGTAAGGCAAGAACACGAAGCTTGCCTAATTACCGATCGAGGTGGTTGGAGTTTGATTTGTGAAAACTAAAATGGCCTAAATTTATGGATTTGATCCTTCTATGTGGCATGAGGTATCCCTGGGTCGGCTTAGGAAAGGCTTTGTCGCACCTCTGACCCGCCAGTGTCTGGAGTAAGTTCGTGTCTTGTGGTAAAGTGTACCCTCTGCATGGTTAACTAACTGTTCGAACAGCCGTACCCACGGTCATGGGCGGATGTGAGGTGGTTCCGTTGCGTAGATTGTTTGCCTATGCTTTGTGAAAAGTTGTTGTGGTGTGGGAATCGTAACCAGAATCAGCCTATGTGGCAGATGGATGACCTGAGTGGTCAGAAACGAATCTGTGTGATTCGGGATGTCTGCGGGCATCATAGACTAGGCTTCAAGTGGAAGCGGATTGTTGTGCTGCTGGGCAGCTGGACTCTGGGAGTCCGAGAAATTGAAAAAGGCTCTGGGAGCCGCCTAATCAAGTGAAATGGCTCTGGGAGCCGATAAGTAATGATCTGACCGGGAGGTCGGTACATTACCATTGAGTGTTGAAAAGCATCTCTTAAGTCGAATCAAGACGCAACTCTACTTTTCGACCCAAACTTAAAAAGATATAAATCACTTAGTGATTTCAAAAATGATTTCAAACAAAAGATTTGCAAAACTGCTTGCCTCTCTTCCAAGCTTGCATTAAACACCTAAGTTCCCGTGACTTGCTGAGTACGAAAGTACTCACCCTTGCTCTATATAAATATATATAGTTCCTCCGCCTTGAAGTGAAGATGAAGTGAACTGAAGATTAGGGTTTCGTCCTGGTTCCCAGCCGTCGCCTGTGGTGTTGGGTGTAGTCGTTGGTTCCGCTGCTGTGCTGTTGTTGGTGGTTTT
>CM020182.1:174684-199201 GCA_009805545.1 Oryza longistaminata
ATTCTTTGTTTGCCACCTTATCATCGATGATCATCAGTTGCGGCTTGTTACATCATTGTTGACCCCCATCATCAGAAGAATTAAAGCAGTGAGAGACGTGCTAACAAAGTAAGCATATCCATAAGACAATTGAAGCGAGCTTGACCTCATCGAGACGGCAGACTGACATCAATGTTTTGCTGCTTGTGTCGAGCATGATGTACCACGTTTGCATTTTTCTTCCAATCTTGTGTTCTTCGGGCATTGGAGCATAATGATATCAGGGTCATCCATGCTTATGATGGGGAATTGTGGATTGATGCGTGGCGCCGGCGTAGGCGTCGAGGGACCAGAGCTCGGTGGCGTCGACCATGGCGTCCATGGTCCAATAGCTGCCATGTCATCATCGTCGCCGTCCATATTAGTTCCATGTGTTGATGACGAAGACGCCGCTGGAATGGTCGCACTGCGTTGCGCCGCGGCGGCCGCAGCAGCAGCGCGGGGAGACGTCGACGAGCTTCAGCACGGTTCCGCCATTGGTGACGCAGACCTTCTCTTTTGACATCTGGCATCTCGTCGGTCTCGGTCGTCGGCGGGGGCTCAATGGGGAGCGAGATCGTATCGCGGCCGGAGAGTGTCATCGTCGTCGTCGTCGAACATGTCGCAGAGGATGATGCCGCGACACAGATCGACCCAGCAAAGCCGCCGGTCGCCGACGGGGACGACCATGTCGGTTTCCCAGAAGGACAGCTCCTCGGCCTTGCGTCGTCGTGGATGATCGGCCGCCGCACGACGCTCCATTCGCCGGAGCGAGCACGAGGAGCTCGGCCCCTTCTTCGGCGCGTCACCGTCGTCACCGTCACCCCCATCCTTCACGATGAGATCCGCCACCACCAGATCAGCCTCGGCTCGCCACGGCGCAGGAGGCCGGTGGTCTTCTCATCGAGATTGCCGGCAACGGCGAGGCGATGGTCGTCTCTTCTCCATTATTGTAGTAAGCGGAGATGCACCAGCGACGGCGGCCGAGGCGGGTCGGCGGCGCCTGCGTTGTAGGGTACTTTATCTATCGTGTCCGTGTGGTGCTCGTACCCTTCTTGGAAGCTGAAGGACACGAGCACGAGCAGGGAGTCGCCATGGGCGGCGGCGACGGCTCATGTAGGGTGCCTAGTGCCGGGTCGACGGGACGGAGCAGGTTTAGCACACGCGCGACGCCGCCGGCGGCGCCCGAGTCTAGGGAGACGCGCACGGTGTGGCCGCCGGAGGAGAGGGTGGCCGCTCGGTCTTGGCGTCTGGGGTGGCGGCGGAGCAGGGATAGTTTGACGTGCAGGTATTCGGCTTCACGGTCGAGGATCACCCACCGTGGGTAGCCGGCGGCGGCGCCACACGCCCATCCGTCGGTTGGGTTTCCATGGACAAGGAGGGGCTGAGGAGGATGGATGGATGGAGGGATAGTTGACCTGTTCGTCCGTTTATAAAACAAACAGGAAAGACGACGGTGAATCGGATACGGATCGATCATACAATACTACTACTCTCCTCGTACTTACTCCCGTATTCCCAAAATAAATAACCAAGTATGTTCCAAAATAAATTAATCTAGACGTGTTCCGTTTTGGAATTCAAAAGCTGAACAAGTTGGTTTAGGAATTATCAACTGATGATCACACGGAAATACCGTCTATGCTTAGTCAAAGACGGTCAGGGTTTGAAATTTTTCTAGAAATTTTGGGCATCCTCCCTCCCTGAACAGGTTTTAATTTTGATTTCGGCTAAATTTTGGCCATTTCAATATAGAAAAGAACGTAAATTCAGCATTTTTTGGACCGAAATTTTCTGAAATTGTGACATAATTTAACTGATTTGAAATAAATTTGACCAAATTCACAAAATTTGCGAAAAAACCGAAAATTTTGGCCAAGAATATCGCCATGCTGGTGGGGGAAATACTTGGCGGTTCACACCGTACTGAAAAGGAAATAAACAGGGGGTTTAACACCGTACAGAAAAAGAATTAACATGGTGGTTCATTTTTATCCGTGGCGTTGCAAGAACCTGACAATAGCATCATTTCCTTGGGTGGTTTCCACAGAAAATAATCACGGGTGGCTGACCACCAAGAAAACTTATTTTCCTTGTCACTCTACTCGTGAGTGTTTGTTGCGTGGCGGCTTGCCGATACAAAGTATATCCCTAGCGTTTTTTATAGTTTTCATGACAGTTTTTCCACACTCACCAAATTGTGTCGTCTGTGGCAGATCTGCTTCAACAGGATGCACAACCAAAAAGGAGGAAAAAAAAACTCAGTCACCGGACAAACACAAGACAAACAACCCATTAAGAAGGAACCGTCGTCTTCTAGTTAATTAAGTATAGGCACTCAAGGAAAAAAAACCATAGATTAATTGATCAACAGTACAATTCATCACAATGCAATACTAGTCAACATGTTGACATGTTTGTTGTGCAAAGAGAGCAGATGAACAATCTTTACTACTCTTAAATTTCGATCAATAGCCATTTCTTCCTTAGACTTACCGGGAGGCCAAAAGCGATCTAAATCGGTGTCGGCCAATATCATCGCAAAGAATACTATACGCTCTTAGCATATCATCGCCGTCCAATTCAGGAACTCTTCTAACGCCGCCAAGATCTCCTCAGGAGAAGCTACTACTCCCCTTTGACATCTGAGAATGTTTGGTAGTAGATGACTCCCGCGACGAGAAGATGCAATGAATTACTACTGAGGATACAACTTACTGCGGCTTGTCAGTGACAATCAGCGGCCTCTTTGCAACATTGCTACAAGCTCCATTGGAAGTGAAGTAACTGGATATCTTGCTGGGGAAATAAGTGAGCCAAGAATATGGCTGCCACGACGTGTCTGACTCATCGTACTGGCTCACTGATAATATTGTCTTGCTCCTCATATCGAACATGACCCTCCACTTTCCCCTATCAGAAGAATGATATTTCCGGTTGGTACTCCTCTTGCACACGAAGAAGACGAGCCGCGGATCATCCATGGTCATGAGAGGGTATTCGGTCTGACGCGCGGGAGGCCATGGCCAGTGTAGGCGTCGAGGACCGAGCTCGGTGGCGTCGACCATGGCGTCCATCACCCATCTCATATTCCATTCGCTCATCCTTAGCGTCCATGAGCTGATGACGAAGCGTTGCGGCGTTATCGCGCATGTGTGGCGGCCGCCTAGATCGCGCAGCAGCAGCGGGGCGAGACGTCGAGGAATCTCAGCTCGCCGCCGTCGTCGGAGACCCAGAAGCTTCGCTTCTCGCGGGCACATCCGCGGGTTGATGGAGTAGTCGCCGCGGCCGTTGTCGAATTTGTCGGCGGGGGCATCGACGGGAGGGAGAGTACCGCAGCTGGGGAATTTCGTCGAACAGGTCACATACGATGATGCCGCGATACAGGTCGACCCAGCAGAGCATCGTGTCGCCGATGGGACGACGAGTCGGATTTTCCATCCGGACACCTCCTCGGCTTGCCGTCGTCGTGGACGACGGGCGGCGCGTGAGGGTCCACTCGCCATCCGAGCGGAGCACCAGGAGCTCCTCCGGCGTCCCGCCGTCCTCCTCCTTCGCATGGAGCTCCGCCACCACCACGAGATCGCCGTCGTTCGTCGTCGTCGCCGTCGCCGCAGCGGTGCAAGATGCCGGTGGTTCTTGAACACCCGATCGCGGACCCACGCTTGGGGCCGCCCCCAACGCCGATACCCACGACCACGATAAGTTTCTTCTCCACCATCATCTTCCTTATCTTCTTCTTCATCATCCTCTTCTTTTGCAATGTCTCCCAGTAAGTCGGGAGCAGCGACACGACGGCGGCGTGGCGGGTCAACGCGGCGGCGCGCGCCGCGCCGGCGTTGTAGAGGAAGTAGTCGAGCCCGATGTCGCGTCGTAGGCGCGCTTTCCGATATTGCAATCCGGAGGAGCAAGGAGTCCGCGGTGGACGGCGACACACGACATCGAGGAACGTTCTATCGCCTCCCGGCTGCCGCTTGGGACGCAACGGAAGCGTAGGCGTGACACCGCCGCGGCGCCTCGAGGGAGGAAGGAACGCCGACGTGATTTCCGGCGGAGGAGCGGGAGCCGCCTCGTCTCGTGTCCCGTGACCTTGCTAGCGGCGTCGCCGGTGATGAACAGGAGTTAGGGTCGTCGCCGCCCTCGTCCTCGTCCTCGAGAGGAACGTGTTCGGCGAGGAACTCCACTGAGGGTAGCCGCTGCCTCCGCGCCGCGATGGGCCGCCGTAATTATTAGGAAGCGTCGCGGCCGTCCGTCGGTGAGCCTCCATGGGCGCGCGGCGGCGAGATGATCGCGGAGAAAGATGGATGTGGGTAATCCGTATTTATTACACTGGTGGTTTGGGTGTGGGGCCACGGGTTTATGTAGACGGGGCTTCGTTTGGATTAATTTACGAACTTACTATACTCGAGGTTTGACTAGGAATCGACAAAACAGATTTGCTTGCGTGTAAACTCCTATTCCTAAATTACAAATGGAGATGGATTTAATAGCTCGAGTGGATATCCACTTGTTTAGTGCATGTCGACTGAATAATTATGAAAAAAATTCAAAAAAATAACTAGATAGATTTTGATATATATATATATATCACTACACAATATGTAACGCTCCGCTTTTCGTGAGACGTTAAAAACTAATTCTGCAAAATCCTAATTGCGAAAATTTTCGTTCTTGTGTGCGAGTCTAAGTTATGCCAAGGATCTCCAATTCAATCTCCCGTCGTTCCCTCTCATCGAAATCAAAATACCCCCCCCAAATTCCCTCTTCAATTCAGTCTCCGAAATTCAATCGCCTCCTTTGAACCTCCAAATATTTGCCCGACTCCAAAAAATATCCAAATTCCCTATCTTTGAATTCAAATATTTTCATTTTCAAACTCCAATTTTTCCAATTCAATTCCTCGGAAAAAGTCTAATTTTGCATCCCTCAAGTTTTTGTGGGCGATCCTTTTCCCTCGGCCATCCCTCCTCTCAGCCCGTTTCCCTCTCCCCTCGCACGTGCGTTGCACGCGCCGAGCCGAGAAGGAGCGCCTGTTTCTCTCCTCTCTCTCGTTTCTCTCTCTCCGACGCCGCATCCACCACCGCTTTGCCGGTTCCCGCGCCGCCTTTTGAATTCCGCCGCGCCTCGCGTCCGTCGCGCCGCGCTCGCGCGTGGCCGACCGCCCGGTCGGCGCGCGCCGGCCTCGCTGCGCCTGCGCCGTGCAGCCGCCCTGCTCGGCCGCTCCAAGCGCTCGTGCGTCCCTCCCGGAGGCAGAGTCCTCTCTCTCCCTCCCTTACTCCCAAAACGGCAACGAGCAAAGCTCCTTTCCCACTCCCTTTTCGCTTTTCCCTTCCAGCCACCATCGCCTCCCTGCCGCGCCCGTGTCCATGCTCGACTGCCAACTCTCGCTCCTTGACCGCTTCCAGCTGCCAGCCCGCACTCGCGTTTCAATTTCGCCGTCCGATCCACCGCCTTCGCGCCCAACGCATCCACGCCGTCGCCGCTTTCGCACTGCCACCGAAACCGCCGCTGCCGCCGTGAACACCAGCCGAGCTCCCTTGACCGCTCTATGTCGGTTCCCCCTCCCAAACCGCCTCTTCTCCGCCCTCACCGAATTCCGCGCCCCGTCCGTGTCGTCGGTTGTATTCTCGGGCTGTCCTGAGCTGCAACCTAAGTTAAGGTAAATAAGTCCTCTATTTATTTTAAGGATTGCAATGATTCATATTTGTCACCGTGGGCACCAGCACTGTGTCCTGGGACTGGTACTGTGATCGCGGTTTCGTAGGAAGCGGTTCGCGCCGTTTTTCCTACGACACGCTCCTGTCAGGTGCCATTGTACGGCGGTGCCGGATTGGGGTGTGACAACAAACATGCAAATTAAAATTCAACTTTTATAAGTTGTAACAAAAATAACAAATTTAACTATGAATATACGTATACTAACCAGAGTTTGATTTGTTATTTTTGTTATAACTTGTAGAAGTCGAATTTGAATTTGTGTGTATATAGGGTGACCATACGAATCTATCTTGTCAAATTTTTTGAATTTTTTTCATACCCATTTGGTTGACATGCAACAAATGGATGGATGTCCACCTATGTGATTAAAATTGTTTCCCATTATAAATCAGAGATGGATTTTAATCACTCAAGTGGATGTCCACTCGTTTAGTGCATGTCGACTAAATGGTCATGAAAAAAATTCAAAAAAAAAAGATAGATTGAACTATGGGTGAAAACAACCGGGGAAAACGGTCGGAAATTGTCAGAATCGGTAACATCTCTTCAAAAGCAATGCTCGATCGGTTCAAAAGCAATGCTCGATCGGCTGGTAATTGACTATATTTATCATTTAAACTACTCAGTATCGACATTAATATGATGCAGAAAGAAATTCAAAAAAAACAAAATTTAAAAATAGCCAAAAATCTACAATCGGAAACGGTATCCCTTATACGGAAACGACGCTCGATCGATCTGGAATTTATGTGATCGTTTTCACCCATGCTTTAACCATTAATTTATTTCAAAATTAGTGTCACATGAAAGTATAATTTTACAAAGCTACATATTTTAGGTCCAAGTTGTAGAAAACCACACATATATTTTGACACTTAACTACATATATTTTAGATTAAAGTTTTAGAAAACTACATGATCAATGAGCGGGTCCACCCGCAAGATAATATGGCCGTTCCTCTTAAAATGTGGATTTGGGAGCTTCGTCCTAAGTGAAACATTTACGATGCCATGTCTACATCCTAAATATATATAGATAAAAAATCATGTTATCTCACGTGTGAACCTATTCGTTGATAGTGTGGTTTTTTGAAATTTCAATACCAAAATATACGATGTTAAGTGTCAAGTGTCCAAAGTAGTCGTAGTACTCCAATTTAATTACAATTCCACACACAACACAACCGTCCGTTCAGCACACAATTAATCCACTACCACCAACAAAAGTAGTAGTAGTCCAATTGTACAACAAGAGTTTCAAGCATGTAAATGTTGCATGTTTGCTGCACATGCAGAGCAGATGGAGCTAGCTTCTCTACTCTTAATTTCTATCAATAGCCATTTCTTCCTCAAACTCATTGGGAGGCCCAAAAGAGATCTAAACCGGTGTTGACCAATGTCATGACCAAGAATGCTATATGCCTTCAGCAAATCATCACAACCCAAGTCAGGTATCTCTTCAAGCGCCGCAAAGATCTCCTCATCAGAAACTTGTACCTCTGATGACACCACCTTCAAACCTTTGTGAGATGACTGCGGTAAATAATTAGTGACGATGAGATCGTTAATTCTTGTTGTCGCATTATGACTTGTATATATGCCATTAGAATTGAAGTAATCAGAGATCATGCTAGGAAGGTAATCATCTCCATAATGTACCCCCCAAGTTTGACACTGGGACTCATCGTAGTAGCGAATTGAGAGTAGTTTCTTGCTCTTCGTGTCGAAGATGATCTTCCATATTGTTCTTTCGCAGTGGAAGCATGACTCCCAGTGTTCCTTGCAAACCATGAAGCAAATGATGTGTGGGTTGTCCATGCTAACAATGGGGTATACTGGTCTCAGGCGTGGCAGGGCGGCGTAGGCGTCGAGGGACCAGAGCTCGGCGGCGTCGACCATGGCGTCCATCGCCCATGTCGTCGACGTCGTGTCGTCGTCGTCGTCGTTCATCATGAGTGTCCATGTCTTGATGACGAACGCGCCGCTAGAGTTGTGGCAGAGGGTGGTGGCGCCTGGGCTGCCGCAGCAGCAGCGCGGCGAGACGTCGATGAACTTCAGCGCGGCGCCGCCGCCGGTGACGCAGACGCTCCGGTTTCTCTCCGGGTATCCTCGTGGGTTGATCGCGTACTCTCCGCCTTCGTCGTCGTCGAATTTCTTGGCGGGAGCCTCGACGGGGAGTGACGTGTACTTCAGCCGGCGGGGACGACTTTCGTCGAACAGGTCGGAGACGGAGAGGAGGATGACGCCACGGCATAAGTCGACCCAGCAGAGGTGCGTGTCGCCCACGGGGACGACCATGTCGGTTCGCCAGCGGGACACCTCCTCGGCCTTGCCGTCGTCGTGGATGATCGGCGCCCGCGTGACGGTCCACTCGCCGGAGCGGAACACGAGGAGCTCGGCATCCTCCGGTGTGTCGTCGGTGTCGCCCTTCTTCACGGTGAGCTCCGCCACCACGAGTTCGCCGTCGCGGCGGCGGCGGCGCAGGAGGCCGGTGGTTTTCACGTCCAGCCAGTGCTGCCGCCGCGCGTGGGTCGGGAGCAGCGTCAACGTCGGCGGGTCGGCGGCGCTGTAGACGAAGCGATCGAGCTGACCATTGTATGTCATCTGGAGGAGGAGGGAGTCGCCGGCGGCGGCGACGACGCACAAGAATGGCTTGTCGCCTCTGGCTCTCTCTCTCCCGGTGCCGGTGCCGCACGGCGGGGAGCAGCGGAAGCATACGCGCGACGCCGCCGGCGGAGCCGCGAGGCGGCGGAAGTAGACGCGGACGAGATGGCCGTCGGAGGAGCGGCAGGCTGCCTCGGTGTTGGTCTTGACGTCGGCGGCGGAGCAGCGGGAGTCGTCGCCGGTGAAGTCGCCCTCGCCGTCGTCGTCCTCTTTGTCGTCGTGAACGGCGCGCTGCTCGA
Organism: Oryza longistaminata; assembly: GCA_009805545.1. Taxonomy (NCBI): domain Eukaryota; kingdom Viridiplantae; phylum Streptophyta; class Magnoliopsida; order Poales; family Poaceae; genus Oryza; species Oryza longistaminata. The sequence continues at coordinate 183,324 of CM020182.1, forward strand.
GCATCACCCACCGTGGGTAGTGGGTGCCGCCGCCTCCGGTCGCCGATGAAGCACCAGGAGACGGTGTCGCCGTCGATTGGGTTTCCATGTGCGGCGGTGGCGATCGGTTCGTCACGCAGATCGCGTGCAGTTCGTCGTCCTTAATTAGTAACACGGTAGGTCCACGGAGTTATAAAACCTAGACATGTTTCGTTTTGGACTCATAAAAAAACCTTAAATGAGTTTGATTAGGAATAATGCGGCTCCATCACGTTTAACTTTTTCACATTACAAGAAAAAAATACCCGTGCGCATTGCAACGGGTGAATGTTATTTTAATCTTATTATTATTGTTAAACGGTTTAGCTAGAATAAAATTTATTTTGGAATTCACTTGGATATTTATTTTAATAAAAAGTCATGAACTGCAATTAGGAGTCCAACTTTCATTGTAAGTTAGCATACGAGTTTTTTAAAGGGATTTCTTATATGATACTTTTTATATTTTCAAAAGCAAGCGAATTTAAAGTTCGACTGAAACATGAATCTATATTTCCAAAAGCAAACGAACTAAAATACCGACTCATATACGGATGACGTACCAAAATACCGGTAAAAACATGTTCAATTTTTATAATAGTAGAGATAGAGATAGAGATATGATTATATGTTTTTTCATCATTTCTGCCCAATTGTGATATGCGGTTTAGGATTTTAATTTATTTCAATGAATGTTATTTATAACCCGTTGCAACAAACGAACATTTTTTCTTAATAAGAGGAGGTGATAAAGTGTAGAAAAACACAGTAGGAAATTATACATATATTGCTGGTTTAATATGGATTTCAAACATATTGATGTATGTAACGCCCCGAACTAGCCCCGAGCGGAACTAGCCCGTGACGCTCCAAATTAACCTGCTAATCGATACCAGTCCTAGGAAACAATGTCGGTATCACAGGAAGATAGAATATCAAAGCAACAGTAGTCTTTTTATTACAGAGTAGGAGTACAGTCATGTTGTTCTGTGTGGACAGATCCCAAGCTCACAACTGCATTACAAAAGGGAAAGCGGAAGCCAAGACTTGGACCACTCATCACAGGCGCGACTTAGGAACTAGACCGAAACCCTAAAACTCATCGTAGCCGACTTGCTCTTGGAAGAACTCCTCATCCGCGGGATCCATCTCATATTCTTCAGCAACTGGGGGGGACTTAGGGGGGATTATTTATATAGAGCAAGGATGAGTACATGAGTACTCAGCAACCATGGGAATTAAGTGTTTAATGCAGGCTGAAAAGGAAAGGCTGTTGTTTTTGCAATTGATTTTAGTTAAACTCCTTTTTGAAACAACTAAGTGAGTGCTTCTCAAACGATACAGATGAGATAGTGCGTCTTGTCCAGTTGGAGTATGTGCAATGTATCAGTCTTTGAATTGATCAATGAACTATTTGGGACATGGGACAATTATATGTTGTCACTGCACTAATTTTTTTTAGTATGAAGTTTCATTAATAGTTCTTTGAATGGAATTCTCGGGCACTATGTTTTTTCTACCTTAATATTAGGTCAATTTATATCTGAGCAGTTATTAATAAAAAAATAAACAGTCAGTTTTTTCTACCTTGACAACCCCAATACCAGTGACATGCATTTTGTTTCTTATTTCACTAATATTAGGTCACTTCGTAATAAATATTGGCATCGGTCTTTTCAAAGTGTAATGAAAACAACAAATAAGGAGCTTAATTCAGCAGAATTAGCACAGTTAATCCCACAAGTGTATACAAGTACCACTATAACAAATATTTTAATCAATCATGTTATAGGCCATCAGTTGTACATGCACTGCAGACGGGACAATCTCGACAAGCCTTAATTTCTATAACAACCACTTCTTCCTCAGACTCATTGGGAGCCCAAGAAGTAACCTAAATAGGCGGCCATTGTCACGGCAAGAATGCTATAAGCTTTCAGCAAATCATCACAAGCAAGCTCAGGAATCTCTTCAAGTGCTACCAATATCTCCTCAGGAGAAGCCATCCTTGACACCTGCAAGATGTTAAAGATTGCGACAGATTATTACGTTGGCAAAGATTGCGACAGATTATTACCGTTGGCAAGATTGCGACAGATTATTACCGTTGATTTCGGTTGTGATCGTCGTCGTTGCCTCGCAGATGATGGCCGGTGGTGGCTTTGTAGCGAAATTGTTTGGAATGTAAGTGTGTCCATAAGATGGCTCTCGTTGGGAAATATCATCATCGTATGTGCATACTGACAGCAGTGTCTTTGTTCTTGGTGTCCATCGTCATCTCCCATGTCGTTCTTTCGAAATAGGGCTTCCCCTGTTTGTGATTGTATGGCTCGGTCACGAGGAAGCAGAGATGATGTCAGCGTCGTCTGTGCTGATGACAGGGTACTCCGGGATGACACGTGGGATGCCGGCGTAGGCGTCGAGGGACCAGAGCTCGGTGGCGTCGATCATGGCGTCCATGGTCCATGGCTCCATGCCATGTCGTCGTCATCGTCCATCCTCATTGTCCAGGTGTGGATGACGAAAGCGCCGCTGAATGGTCGCACTGCGTCGCGCCGCGGCGGCCGCAGCAGCATCGCGGGAAGATGTCGATGAATTTGAGCGTGGCGCCGCCGTCGTGACGCAGACGCTCCGGCTCGCCATCAGGCATCCCCGGGGTTCTCGTCGTCGCTGTCGACGTCGAATTCGCCGGCGGGGGCCTCCACGGGGAGCGGACGTACTGCAGCCGCGGGGGAATTTCGTCGAACAGGTCGTCGCCGCAGAGGATGACGCCGCGGTAAGGTCGACCAGCAGAGCCGCCGGTCGCCGACGGGGACGGCCATGTCGGTCTCCAGTAGGAGAGCTCCTCGCCCTTGCTGCGTCGTGGACGATCTCCGCCCGCGTGACGCTCCACTCGCCGAGCGGAGCACGAGGAGCTTGACCTCCTCCAGCTTGCTGCTGTCGCTCTCCCTGGTGGTGATGAGCTCCGCCACCACGAGGTCGTCCTCGCCGTGGCGGCGGCGGCGGGGAGGAGGGGCCGGTGCTATCTGCGTCCAGCTGGTGCACCTTCGGATCCTGACGCCGCTTCTTTCGTCCTCGTCCAATGGGTCACAGTAGGTCGGGAGCAGCGACTGTTGGATAGTATAGAAGGATGATATTGCGTAACGTGGAACAATTGTATTGAGCCTCAGGGGTTGGTATATATAAGAGTACATGGGGGAGGAGATAAGAAAGGATTACAGATATGGAAGGAATCCAAACAAACCAATCCTATCTTAATGTGACTCTAACTACCATATACTCTAACATCCCCCTCAGTCCAAGCGTGAGCAGCGCGGACAGTTGGGCTGGAGAAGAAACCGGAGAGTGCTCAATACGGATGATAGCCCTTTGTGCCATAGTCGATGTAGCCAGAGCGAAGGAGCCGAGAGCCGTGGTCGATGAAGCCGTGCGTAGAGTAGCCGTGGTCGATGTAGCCGAAGTCAGGTGTGCTAATGTCGAGGTAGCCGAGCCGCAGAGTGCGCAGGGGGCGCCATAGAGTGGTCGTGGACCAAGGTGCGCGAGGATGTGCAGGGACGATGACGGTGACGCGATCGCGGCAGTCTTGAGGAAGTTGATGCCGAGAGCCGATGTAGTCGAACCGTGAAGGACGAGACGTCACACAGGGTTTGCCAGACCCGGGAACTCGGGACGAACGCGCGCGCCGGTGTTGCCAATACCGCGCGGGAGAGACAGGGGCCACCATGAATCATCGCCAGTGTCGGAGGAGACTAGCAGAGAAGGCCTCCGAGACGGTCGCGGCACGAGAACGGCGTAGAGGGAGAATTGCCGAAGCAGCACGCGTTGCCGAAGAAGAGCGAAGTGTAGTCGAGGAAGATACGGTGACCCTGGCGATGAGGCATGTTGGACGAAGACGAAGTAGTGGGACCAATGCCCTGGATGGCGACGTCGGTAGCCATGTAGAGGTAGCTGGACCACGGCCTAGAGCGGCGACAATGACAACTTGGAGATGCGGCGGCGATGCTCGAAGTAGACGTAGAAGACCCGAGTGGCTGGCATGACCAGTGCGGATGACGAGGTTGTCGATGCGTGAACGGCGATGAAGATGACGAAAGCGGCGAAGCTGCGGTCCAAGAGGACAACACAGCTGCAGCTAATATCGATGCAACGGCAGAAGTCCACGGTGGTGAGGCCACGCTGAGGAGGGCGCCTCTCAGCGTTCCAACAACAGATAGACGTGGACCACAGGAGCGACACTGCGGCCCAAGGGGGCGACGCAGCGGCAACCGGAAGCTTGTTGGCGTAGACGCGTGCTCGATGACGATCGGTTGCAAGGTGTCGTCGTAGCCGGGCGCTTGAACGTGTGATCAGTCCGTCGATGCGAGGGGCGGAACGATGTCGAAGCAGAGTCGATGCCGATGTCAGAGACGCGCAGATATCGACGAGGCGTGGGGCGACGCAAACCCGCTCTCTGAACGGGAGGGAGAAAAAAAAAAAAGGTACAGCAGCAGCAACAGCATGGTAGCACCATGTCTAGAAGACCAGAACCCTCCATGCATGCCGGTCAACGAGCCCTCTACAGTCTGCACCCATCTTGTCTCTCTCTCTCTCTTCCGTTTGCTAGGCCATGTGCAAGATGACAGGAAAGAGAAACAGATAGGCAGACTGCAGAGGAGCGAGTAGCCGACGGGTAGAGGCGGCCGGCCGGCAGTGACGAGAGACCCTAGGCCGGATGGGGTGCTGGCCGGACGGGATCTCTGGTTCAGCCGCGCACTCCCTCCGGCGGCGGGCGGTGGCGGCCGTGAGCCCCCATGTCGGGACACCGGCGTCTGCAGGGGGAACCCGGTGGATGACAGCCGTGGACCTCGGCGCCGTGAAGAGCGGGGGGATCGGGCGCCGACGCGGATGACCGCAGGGCAGCGCTGGCGACCCGACGACGACCCGCGCCACGGGAGGTTGTGGAAGAGCACGGGCCCCTGCTGGCAGCGACCCGAGATGGGGACGAGGAGGCGCGCGGCGGCGGAGGGTGGAGTTGCGCGGGCGCGAAGGAGATCCGGCGACCGTAGGCGCCGGCCGAGTCTGAGGAGCTCGAGGCCGGCCGGGGAGAGGCGGGCGCCGGGGGAGGGCCCATCCCCCCGGCGGCGAGGTCGACGCTGGCTCCTGTTGACGACGTGGACGACGGTGCTCAGCCATGGAGATAGATGCAATCTGCTAGCTGCTGCATACATGATGACGCGAAGACGACGAAAACGCCTGAGGAGATCGATCTCCCCTAGGACGACGACAACAGCGATGCACGCTCGACGAAGGAGGCCCCGGCCGAGGAGATCAAAATCGATCCCGGCGGCGAAGCACAACGATTCGAAGGAAAAGAAAAAGAAAAAAAATGGGTGGCCGCCCCCGGGAGATCGCTGCTCCCGGGGGCAGCGGCGGCGGAAGCGTGAGAGCGGCGCTAGATCGCCCGCTCTGATACCATGTTGGATAGTATAGAAGAGATATACTGCGTAACGTGGAACAATTGTATTGAGTCTCAGGGGGCTGGTATATATAAGAGTACATGGGGGAGGAGATAAGAAAGGATTACAGATATGGAAGGAATCCAAACAAACCAATCCTATCCTAATATGACTCTAACTACCATATACTCTAATAGCGACAACGACGGCGGCCGTGGTGGGTCGTCGTCGTCGTCGCCGTCGTCGTTGGCGGCGGCGTAATCGTAGACGAAGTAATCGATCCCGAATTCGTAGTAGGCTTCCTCGTCGTAACGCATCTCGAGGAGGACGGAGTGGTCGTCGTGGTCAGCGACGAGGCCCATCGAGGGTCCGTCCTTGCCACACGGGGAGCAGCGGAAGCTCAGCTCGGGGCGGAAGGAGACGCGGACGAGATGGCCGGAGGAGGAGCGGGAGGTCGCCTCGGTGATGTTGGCGCCATCGCCGTCGACGACCTCGAGCATCACCCACCCTGGGTGGGTGGTAGCCTGAGGCCTGAATCTCCGGCCGCCGGCGTCGCCGAGGGCTCTAGGGTTTCGATGAGCGGCGGCGGCGGCGGCAAGAGGCTCTACACCCGCAGCCGGCTGTGTTCGGGGCTCCACGGAATTCTGCCTGATTTTAGTTAGGCCGGGTTTGACAGGGGTTTTGGCCCAATCCACTCTTAACCCCGGCCCGGTGGCTAAAAAATAAATAAGTCCACTTTAACTTCCATAACTAAAGGCCGAATATGATTCGTATCCTTGAATCACAATACCGGATTATCTCGACCTCTAATTATTAAAACCGTTGCAATTTGACTCCATCAGCGGTTTTGGAGAACGGTTTCACTGACGTGACATTCATGTGGCATCCAGTCATCAAATAAATTAAAAAATAGAGTGGACCCCACCTGTTATCTTCTTCCTCTACCTCTCTCCCATCCTCCTCTCTCTCTCCTCCTTTCTTCTTCTCAGCGCCTGACAGCACGAGAATCACCGCCACCGCCCAGCTCTGGCGGCCACCACTCGCATAATCGCCACCGGCGTCGTGGGCCGCTTTATTTTTTAATTTAGGGTGGGTCCTTCACTTTATTTTTAAATTTATTTGATGACTGGGATGCCACGTGGACGCCACGTCAGCGAAATCGTTCTCCAAAACCGTCGGAGGAGTCAAATTGCACCGATTTTAATAGTTAGGGGGTCAAGATATCCGGTATTATAGTGTAGGGATACGAATCAGATTCGTGCACTAGTTAAGGAAGTCAAAGTGGACTTATTCCACAAAAAAAAAAATCTCAACGAACCAACGGCCCCTGCTCGATTGGTAGATGGAGATCAGTGCGGTTGCGTTCGTTCCCTACCGTTTGGGACTAATCCCTCCGATACATAAAACGGAACGACCGCATTATTAATTAGGTATTATCTTTTTAAAATAAAAAGTAGAATAATATGATTTTCTAAAGCAATTTTGTATCAAAATTTTTTTAAGAAAAAATCACCATGTGACCGTTCAGAAAATGTACGCGCGGAAAATGTACGCGCGGAAAATGATGAAGATGAGTTGGGAAAGCCAGTGAACAAACTCAGCCTTAATTCAGCAGAGAAGAATCAGATTGTATCTCTACTTTTAGCTATCTCAACATTTATTATGTGCCTGTTTATATTGAGTAATTTATTGGGATCCTCTTTTTTTTTACATATTATGAGAATTGGTTCTTAAGATAGTGCGATGTGACTCTCCGTACGTGTTTAGTGGAGAGAAAAATAAATGTGATAAATTTCTAGGGTAGTTGCATCCTCACCTAATGCTGTGTGTCAACTTGTGTTATAATCCTTTTGGTCTTCCTGTTAAGTTCATCCTTCACCGCTTGAATTAAACCTTTTGTGTACCTCGTGACACCACCATGAAATAATTTTGATGTACGTTTAGATCTAACAACTCAATTATGACACATTATGATCTTGAAGAACAACTAGGATTCTAGCGGCTATAGCCATAATTTGGTCTGAGAAATAGCAAAAGCTACATGTTTTGGTCAGTCCACCGAAAAGGGGGAAAAGCATTTGAGTTAAGATGTTTGTTCTAATCTGTGTCAAAAATGTGTTTGCTGCTATATTCTTGAGGTATTCTTGTCTCTAGCTCCTAATAATGCCTCGAATGCACTTTTGATGGTTTGCTGATTATTATGTTTAGACTTTAGATATTTTGGATATTTCTGTTGGCATGTATGTTTAGACTTAGATATTTTGGATTATTATCTGTTTGTCAACAGTATATTTCCAACCTGACGATCTGTCATTGTTTTTTTTTTCACATAATGCTGAAGTGCAAATCTATACCTAATAAAAAAAATCGTAAGGCTTCTATAGAGGATTTTCGTCCATCGCCCAGCGCGCACCTCCTCTCCAAACCCCAAATTATCACACAATCCAATCCAACCCAAAAATGAAATCCAAATCCAAATCGAAATCATCACAAAATATCAACTCAAGAGACAAAATATCAACACAAGAGATGATGAGAGGAGAGGAAGGAGCGAGCGGGAGGCCGCCACTGCTCCTTGCTGGACCTCTACCTCGCCGCCTCGCTCCCGTGGAGGTCCCGAGCTCAGGGGCTAGATCCTGAACCGCCACGCCACCGGGAAGCCGCTGCGTCGAGGAGCAGCTGACCCGCCATGCTGCCAGGGAGCCGTCGCCCTGCCGCACCGCCAAGAGCCGTCGACCCTCCGGATGTAGCGATGAGCGGGGCGGCGACAGCACCCCGACGAGGAGGAAAGGGGCGGCCGACGGTGCGAGATTATTCTTATGTGTCAATCCGTTATTAAAAGTCTAACATTGATTATGTATTGAACAATATTATAGGCTTGTGGCCAGGGTTCAATGTATCAGAAAGGGGGAAATTTCGGTGGTTAGAGAAATTATGAAATTGTGGAAATTTTTCAGATATTTCGAACAAAATATTCAAACAAACTTTGAACTCTTGAACAGCAAAAATGAGGAAATTTTGACAACATATCCGTCATTTCTAGCAACTTCTGCAACAAAACAAACGAGAGCATTCATGATTCACAACGAAAAGGACACCACAGGAACAACACACCTGCAGCTTGGGCTGCCGTCGCCCATGACACGGATGAAGAGCAGTTGCCGTCGATGTCGCCGGAGATTGCGGCTATCAATGTCTTCCAAAGTGTCCGCTCCACCGCTGCGCGCCACATCGGTGTGGGGAGCTAGCACCCGCCCCACCTCGGCGCCTATTGTCGACTTCGCCGGAGAGGCTGCTCCTCCGCCGTTCCAACCGCCGCCGAGGACTAGCTGCGGCGTGCCGCCTAGCTGCAAGGAAGATGTCGCCTCGTGAGGAAACAATAGCAAGGGACCAGGGAAGTGAATCAGGTGATAGAAATAGGGAAGAGAAAGGGAGGAATTAGCAATAGAAAGAGACCAGGGAAGTGAATCAGGTGATAGAAATAGGGAAGAAAAAGGGAGGAATTAGGGATTTTGACTGATTTTGTCCCTGTTGACCGAAATATTTGACCGGTAGCTATTTTTATCGGACCGTCCGAAAGAACCGAAATTTCAGAAATTGTAAACCCTGCTTGTGGAAATGTGCATATGCATTAATGTTAAGACATGCTGTTTCATTATTGCAAAATGTTTCACCAACAAAAAGTTCTTCTCTTGTGAATGTTGAATAGCATTATGAGATCAATTCAAGAATAAACTTGAGTTTACCATTTTTTTTTTACTAGTGTAGGTGCTGAATTGACATCTAAGTATTAGCCATAATATTGGCTCAACTTTTACAAATGTAAAGAAAATCTAAAAATAAAGATCACAGTTTGATAGAATCAACAATGCATGCTTAGTGCCACCAAAATTAATTTGCAACAGATATTTCAATCAATCATGTTGTAGGTGATCTGTTGTACATGCATAGCAGACAGGACAGTCCTGATAAGCCTTAATTTCTATCAACAACCATTTCTTCCTCATACTCATTGGGAGCCCCAAAAGAGATCTAAACAGGCAGCCATTGTCACGACAAATAATGCCATACGCTTTCAGCAAATCATCACAATCCAACCCAGGTATCTCTTCGAGTGCCACCAAGATCTCCTCAGGAGAAGCCATCCTTGACACCTGCAGATTTTTGGGAGATGACTCCAATGCTAAAAATTGTGACAAATTACTGCTGATTTCGGTTGTAATTGGCAGCTTGTCGACGATCGCCGGCGGCAATATTGCTGTGACATTGCTACAGCTTCCTACATAGGTAGTAAAGTGGTCGGGGATTTTGATAGGAATATAAGTGCATCCATATGGAAGTAGCCATGAGGACTTATCATCGTCGCGCAAAACCGACACTAGTGCCTTGCTCCTCGTGTCCATCATGATCTTCCACATTGTCTCGTCGTCGTCGTCGTCGTCGACGCGGTGTTTACGCCGTTTGCGTTCTCCGCGCACACTGAGGTAGATGAGGTTTGGGTCATGTATGCTCACGATCGGTAATTGGGGATTCGTGTGTGGGAGGCCGGCGTAGGCGTCGAGGGACCAGAGCTCGGTGGCGTCGATCATGGCGTCCATGGTCCACGCCATGTCGTCGCCGCCGTCGTCGTCCATCCTCATTGTCCAGGTGTGGATGACGAAGGCGCCGCCGGAATGGTCGCACTGCGTCGCGCCGCGGCGGCCGCAGCAGCATCGCGGGAAGATGTCGACGAACTTGAGCGTGGCACCGCCGTCGATGGCGCAGACGGTTCGGGTGTCGAGCAGGCAATGCCGCCGGTTGCCGCCGCGGCGGTCGTGCTCCTCGTCGAACGCGCCGGCGGGGGCCTCCACGGGGAGCGGCACGTACTGCAGCCGCGGGGGAATTTCGTCGAACAGTCCGAGTAGGAGAGCTCCTCGCCCTTGCCGTCGTCGTGGACGATCGGCGCGATCGGCGTGGCGCTCCACTCGCCGGAGCGGAGCACGACGAGCTCGGCGCCCTCCAGCGTGTCGCGCCTGCGGCGCCTCTTGGTGAGGAGCTCCGCCACCACGAGCTCGCCGTCGCCGTCGCCGCCGCGGCGGCGCACGAGGAGGCCGGTGCTCCCTTCACGCAGCTGGTGCGCCTTGGCGCTCTGATGCGGACGATACGCCGTTTCTTCAACCTCTGACAATGGGACCCAGTAAGTCGGGAGGAGCGACAAGGACGGCGGCCGTGGACGTGGTAGGCCGTCGTCGTCGTCGGCGGCAGCGGCGCCGGCATTGTAGACGAAGTAGTCGAAGTGCTCGTCGTTCTCTCCCTTCTCGTAATGCATCTCGACGAGCACGGAGTCGCCGTGGGCGGCGACGACGTTGATCGAGGGTCCGTGAACTCTGTGCTTGCTGCACGGCGAGCAGTGGAAGCTTAGCTGCGACGCCGCCGGTGGCGCCTCGAGGCGGAGGGAGACGCGGACGAGATGGCCGTAGGAGGAGCGGGAGGCCGCCTCGGTGATCTTGGCTCCACCGGAGTTGGAGGTGGAGTCCTCGCCATCGCCCTCGACCTCGAGTTCGGCGTAGTGGTTGAGCATCGCCCACCCTGGGCAGCCTCCGGCCGCCGCCGCCGCCGCCGGCGGCGGTAGGGTTTCCATGAGCATCGGGGAGCCGATCTAATGGGGCTCGAGTGGTCAACGGAGTTACGGAATTAATTACGGATACGTACAAAGAAAACCCAGATGAGTTCATTTGCAAAATATTCCCCGGCCGGTGTGCCTCTAGGCCCTCTGGTTCTATGGGAAATCTGAAACAGTATATATAAAAAAAAGGAATGGACCTAATATTAAATAAATAAATAAAAGAGGTGAGACTTCAAATCCAGGACGTAACTTGTGGAGCTAGCCGAAAGATCCCTAAACGTTTCTCGAAATCTGACCCTTGGACGTTTCTCGAAATCTGATACAGATGATTTTAATTTCAAGAATATTAAAACTTTCCGTTTGTTTAGACTTCAAAATATTTATCCGTTCAGAAAAAAGACTTCAAAATATTTAGGATTGTTTTCACCAGTATTTCCCAACTGATTATCTGTCATCGTTTTTTTTTTCTTTTGACCGAATGTCATAATACCACTTTGTCGTATTTCTCAATCCGCTCTCAAAAATAAAATAATATTGAAAGCAGTACTTTTTTTCTGACATTTGTTTATTTATTGGCTGATATATATACGGTGTGTGCACACGATAGATTCCTATGATGTCAAGTACCGTAAACATTAACAGCGCCACAAACAATCATATGAAAATTCTTAGCTATTCCAAAATGAAAATAGTTATTCCAAAAAAATATCCATCACATGAACATATATATGTTATTCCCTCCGTTTAAGGTTATAAGACGTTTTAACTTTAGTAAAAGTCAAACTGTTTTAAATTTGATCAAAATTTGTAGAAAAAAATAGTAACATTTTCAACCCAAGAAAAAGTTATTATGAAAATATATTCAATTATTGATTTGATGAAACTAATTTACTATTATAAATATTACTATATTTGTCTATATACTTAGTCAAACTTGAAGCGGTTTGACTTTGACCAAAGTCAAAACGTCTTATAACCTGAAACGGAGGGAGTAATATAGTATGTATGTCAAGACAAAACTGTTTAATTATTGCAAAATGTTTCACCAACAAAAACTTCCTCTCTGTTGGATCGATGAAACCACATATACCAAAAGGTTGGGCAAAAGTGGTCTGAAACGACTTGGATCGATCTATCGTATACACTTCTTCTGTCCTAACTGGCAGTACAATTACAATAAATTTCGAACCCTTTTCATGTTTGGTAGACACAACTCCTATAAGCTTCCACATTAAACTTTTCTTTGGAAAATGAAATCTATCGAAACATTCAGGCATTCCATGATGCCGACCATCGCATGGTCGGCTTCACCGGCCAGTCTTCCTTCATGGAGGTCATTATCAGCGTCGACGGGTTTTCCAACATCATACATGCCACAAGATAGCCGATGATGGACAATGTCCGGAACTTTCTAGCCTGCTTGATCGTCCGAGCTTGCCGTCGTAGTACTCCGGCCAGCCATCCTTCAGTAGGCAAAACTCGGCGAGCTAAACCCTACTATGAATGAAAATAAATGATCTTTGCTTGAGTTGTGTGTTGTAGAGTGAGAGTGCCTCCTCCTTTTATAGCATTTAATGACGGTTGTGAATGGCGGTTACCACCCATAACCGTCATTGGGAGCCAATGAGAACTCTCCACGTGGAAGGTGGGGGCGGGGGGGCTGTGTTGGTTGTTCGGCCCAACCACTTCCACCGCCTCAGGACACCGACCTTCTCTGTGAGGCTGACATGTGGGTTCTTATGACAATGCATGGTGGATAAGCCTAATTATATCGGTTTTACTTTGATTTATGAGACCTTCAATCCTTGTGGTCACGTCTGATTGTCCGGAGGTGTGTTTCTTCACATGGCGGGTGAGTTTTCATACAGAATTACCTGCATATAAATATTTCACCAACACTTGTGGAAATAGTTAGTAATAAACTCTACCACTATGCACAATTTTCATTTTAGTTGTTTTTCTGCAGGAATTGATGGCAGACTTAACATATTTAAGCACTATCAACAACATCTAAGCTATCAACCATAATATTGGACATCTAAGTTATCAACCATAAAATTGGCACCATTCTTCCAAGTGTACAAGAACTAAAAATAAGGAAAACAATCCACCAGAATCAACACAATCCAATAGTTAATCACACAATGTATACTTAGTACCAACAAAAGTAATTTACAAAAGACATTCCAATCAATCATGATCATGTTGTACATGTAGAGCAGACATGACAGTTTAGATAAGCCTTAATTTCTATCAGCAACAATTTCTTCCTCATACTCATTGGGAGCCCCATAAGGGCTTTGAATAGACGGCCATTGTCACGACAAAGAATGCTATAAGCTGTTAGCAAATCATCACAATCCAACCCAGGTATCTCTTCAAGTGCTGCCAAGATCTCCCCAGGAGAAGCCATTAACACATACAGACTTTGGGGAGATGAATCGGATGGCAAAGATTGCGAAAAATTAGTGCCGGTTCCGGTCGCAATCGGTATCTTGTCGACGATCGCCGGCAACATTGTTGCGGCATTGCTATAACTGACGTAGGTAGCAAAGCAGTTGGGGATTTTGACAGGAATGCAAGTGTATCCATAAATTTTCCCCCTGGGTTTGGATGGGGGAATAAATTCCCCTTTGTTACGCTAGTAAAAAAAAAAACTTTGTAGGATTTCTGTTAATATACTCCGCTACATATTTTCATTGGTGGAATGGAAGCACCAAGACTTTGTATGATTGTGGGCGCCATTGACGTTTACGATAATCCCGTGCACACACAAGTCTTTCAGTGCACACACAATTAACAAATCCATTGAAATTTTTTAGAAAAAAAATTGTGCATCGTACTTTCAATATTATCACACTTTTATTGCAATTGAGAAATACAATAAGAAATAAGTGGTGCGGCATTCAGTAAATTCAGTAAAAAAAAAAAAAAACGACGACCAGATCATCGGTTGGAAATAGGGAAATATACTGGTGGCAAACATAAAAAAATCCAAAATATTTTATAGTCTAAACCAACGGAAAGTTTCAAATCTTCTTGAAATTTAAAATCAAGGATATATATGTCAGATTTCTGATAGGACAGGACTAGAGGAACCGGCCGGGGAGCAGGGGTCGATATATCGCACCGGCACTTTCTATCGAGAGGCACCGATACGACGGAAAAATTCGGTCCGAAATAATTTGAAATTTAAATAAAATATGGTTAAATTGAATAATTTTTTGCTAAATTCAAAAAAAAGATAAAAATCCAAAATTTTACCGAACTAATTCCTATCGGGGGGGGGGGGGGGGGGGGCGCTATAGACCCGAAATTTTTCCAAATTTCATTCCGGAGAGTTGAAACCCTGCGTGAGGCGGTAAGTATTCCAAATAAACTCAACTAGGTTTTTTGTACCATACATAATAATCTCCAAATCTCCGATCGATCTGCTCGCGCCGCCGCTCATGGAAACCCTACGGCCGATTGCGACGGCGACGGCGATGCTGCCTTCCGGCGTTCCGGCGGCGGCGGCGCGAGAGGATACCCAGGGTGGGTGATGCTCATGACCTACGCCACGGCGAACTCGAGGCGACGACTCAGAGCACTCCAACTCCAACTCCGGTGGAGCCAAGATCACCAGCGCGGCCTCCCGCTCCTCCTCCGGCCATCTCGTCCGCGTCTCCCTCCGCCTCAGGCGCCACCGGCGGCGTCGGGCTAAGCCTCCACTGCTCACCGTGCGGCGGCTCCGATACGGAGCTCACAATTACCGGCCCTCGATGTACGTCGTCGCTGCCCACGGCGACTCCGTGCTCCTCGAGATGCATTACCAGAAGGAAGGGTACCAACAATACGGGATCGATTACTTCGTCTACAACGCCGGGCGCCGGCGACGACGACCCACCACGCCGGCCGCCGTCGTTGTCGCTGCTCCCGACTTACTGCAGGGCACCAATACCAAGCCGCCCGCGCTGCGTGGAGGTAGCACCGGCCTCCTCGTGCGCCGCCGCGGCGACGCGACGACGACGACGACGTCGACGAGCTCGTGGTGGCGGCGCTCCTCACCGAGGAGTACCGCAGGAGCGACACGCTGGAGGGCGCCGAGCTCGTCGTGCTCCGCTCCGGCGAGTGGAGCGCCACGCCGATCGCGCCGATCGTCCACGACGACGGCAAGGGCGAGGAGCTCTCCTACTGGGAGACGCGACATGGCCGTCCCGTCGGCGACCGGCGGCTGTGCTACGTCGACCTGTACCGCGGCGTCATCCTCTGTGACGACCTGTTCGACGAGGCTCCCGCCCGGCGCGCACGTGTCGCTCCCGTGGAGGCCCCGCCGGCGCGTTCGACGAGCTGGCACGACCGGACGGCGGCAACCACCGGCATTGCCTGCTCAACACTCGAACCGTCGTCTGCGCCATCGACGGCGGCGGCGCCGCGCTCAATTCGTCGACATCTCCCCCCGCTGCTGCTGCGCAGCCTGGGCAAGGACACCACCTGCGGACCGTTCGAGCCGCGCCTTCGTCATCAGAACCTGGACACTGAGGATGCGACGGCGGCGACGGCGAACACATGGCGTGGACCATGGACGCCATGATCGACGCCACCGAGCTCTGGTCCCTCGACGCCTACGCGCCGCCGTCCACGGAGCTTTCCACTACACCCCATAGTGAGCATGGATGATCAAATCTCGTCTGCCTCATTGTGGACCAAGAACGCAAACGGGGTACACATTACGTCGCCGAAAGTGGTATGGAAGATTCAGATGGATACAAGGAGCAAGGCACTAGTGTCGGTTTGGCGCGGCGACGGTAGGTGCCATTGGCGACAGCCATATGGATACA
>CM020182.1:199226-240947 GCA_009805545.1 Oryza longistaminata
CGAATAATTTTTGCTAAATTCAAAAAAAAGATAAAAATCCAAAATTTTAGCGAAACTAATTTCCTATCGGGGGGGGGGGGGGGGGGCGCTATAGACCCGAAATTTTTCCAAATTTCATTCCGGAGAGTTGAAACCCTGCGGTGAGGCGGTAAGTATTCCAAATAACTCAACTAGGTTTTTTGTACCATACATAATAATCTCCAAATCTCCGATCGATCTGCTCGCGCCGCCGCTCATGGAAACCCTACGGCCGATTGCGACGGCGACGGCGATGCTGCCTTCCGGCGTTTCCGGCGGGGCGGCGGCGAGAGGATACCCAGTTGGGGTTGAATTTAACCATATTTTATTTAAATTTCAAATTATTTCGGACCGAATTTTTCCGTCGTATCGGTGCCCTCGGATAGAAAGTGCCGGTGCGATATATCGACCCCTGCTCCCCGGCCGGTTCCTCTAGTCCTGTCCTATCAGAAATCTGACATATATATCCTTGATTTTAAATTTCAAGAAGTTTTGAAACTTTCCGTTTGTTTAGACTATAAAATATTTTGGATTTTTTTACTGTTTGCCACCAGTATATTACCCTATTTCCCAACCGATGATCTGGTCGTCGTTTTTTTTTTCTTTTTACTGAATTACTGAATGCCGCAATGCCACTTATTTCTTATTGTATTTCTCAATCTGCAACTAAAAGTGTGATAATATTGAAAGTACATGCACATATTTTTTTTTCTAAAATTTTCAATGGCATTTGTTAATTGGTGTGTGCATGAAAGACTTATGTGCACGGGATATCGTAAACGTCAATGGCGCCACAATCATACAAAAGTCCTTGGTGCTTCCTTCCACAATGAAAATATGTGCGGAGTATATTAACAGAAAATCCTACAAAGTACTAGTACAAAGAATTATCCATCACAGAAACATATGCTAGTATATATGTCAAGACAAAACTGTTTAATTATTGCAAAATGTTTCACCA
The DNA here is from genome assembly GCA_009805545.1 of Oryza longistaminata. Lineage (NCBI taxonomy): Eukaryota > Viridiplantae > Streptophyta > Magnoliopsida > Poales > Poaceae > Oryza > Oryza longistaminata. Next base: position 200,206 of record CM020182.1, read on the forward strand.
ACAAAAACTTCTTCTCTGTTGGATTGATGAAGCCAGATACCAAAAGTTGGACAAAATTGCTCTGAATCGACTTGGATCTATCGTATACACTTCTGTCCTAACTGACAGTACAGTTACAGTAAATTTTGAACCCCATTTTCATGTTTGGACAAAACTCCTATAAGTTTCCACATTGAACCTCTCTTTGGGAAAAAAAAAGGGTGGTTGCCGGGCGAAAGCCCAGTCTTGGCTCCTTTGAGTCCCGACGGACGACGGCGGCGGTTTTCCGTCGCTTCTCTTCTTGAAGACGTCGTTTTTGGCATTCCCTAGGGGGCGTTCTCGTCTGTGTCCCTTTGTTGGTCTAGTGGCGGTCGGTCACGCTTAGCGGCGGCTGGTCCGGTGTTAGCCTTCTCCTGGGCTTGTGTGTTGGCGATGTCGGCGTGTGGGTGGTGGTATAGTTTTTTCCTTTCTCCTGGTTACGATTCTCTTGGGTTGTAATCTTGTAATTTTTTCCTGCTCTATCAATAGAACTTCGCACCGTCGTTAAAAAAAAGAAAGGTTGATTTTTTGCAAGTTTATTTCTAAGTTTTGCGATAGTCACTTCGGTTAGTACTGACCCTCGTCAAATGTCCGTTTGTTGATGGAGGAAGAAAGGTGAAGATTGAGAAGATATGGATAAAGTCATTAACGTATGATTAATTCAATTAATTATTTTAAATTTAAAATATATATTCATATGATTTTTTTAAATAAATTTTCTATAGAAATTATCTAAGAAAATTATTTAATAGTTCGTAAAAAAGTAGAGAAATCACCTCTCTTTATCTATAGCTCAAATGCAGCCTTGAGAGAGTACATTGTAGATGACATCATGACAGCCAGCGTATGCAATACATGTTTATTGGTAGTATCTCGTGACATATTTGAAAGAATAATAAAAAATAAAAATAGCACCAAACTCAATATAGTGTACTCCATATAAAAGAAATCTAACTAGTAGTAATCGAAAAAAAATGAAAGTAACTTAAAAAAAATCTAAGAGCTCTTTTCAATCGCAGGATTAGAATATCATCATGCTTTGAATCCCAAGGAATGAAAAAAAAAAACATGAAACAGTTTGGATGGAGTAAAGGAAAAACTGAGATGAGAGGAGTATACACAAAGGAAAAATAAAAGAGGTTGGAGCTCTAAAATTCGCATGAAATAGGAAAAGCATCGGTAGTGGTGTGGTGTTGGAGTCGTGGGTGGATGACTCCACTCACCAGGTTATAAATCTTAGCGCCTACAGATATTATGCGCATGTAAATAAGCTTTCAATAGGATTTTAATGAAATCAAGATGTTCCGCTAGTTTCTACCTCTCGAGCGTGTTTCCAAAAAAATCCCATAAAACATGCTCATAGAAATTTCAAAAAACCCGGAAAAACCATCTTTGTTTTAAAGGGGCTTTCTATAGGATTTAAAATCCCAAAATTTTTTCATTTTTTTATTTAATTTCAAACGAGTCCTAACTACGAGAATTGCATGCTCCCAAGAAGTCAGAATGCAGAACTTGCTTCTATTTCCTCCCCCAAAGTGCATGTATATTGTTTTCAACATTGCTCTTAAATGACACAAAGCTTCGATGACAGATTGTTTCCACAGATGATAAGATTTTTTTTTCCATGTAGCATATGGATTTTATTTCTGCCTTCCCTGCTAAAATGGATTTGCTCCTCATTAATTACCTCATTCCATAATTATTCGGATAACTCCTAATAATAAAGTTGTAGTGGTAGTAGGAAAACTAACGAGAAAAAATTGCATGACATAAGGGCATTAACTTTTGCTTAGATATTGTAAGCTGGAAATTCTTTTGATGCCATCAAGGTTGAATAATCGACACCAGCCGACGAAGACCGGTGGCTGCTAAAGACCAAGAAAAAGCTACTTTGTCCATTTGTACCAGCTAAAAATATTCCAAAAAAAATGTTATATTGTCCAATAACGAAGGACATCAAGTCCAACTTTTCTTGGATTTTTTTTCCCGTGATACAGTGAGAAACGACCAATCATGTGACTTGTTTAAAAAAATATTGTCAAAAGTTGCTTTCGCGTGTGTTGTGCTCGATGGTTTTATGCGTAATCCAAACCGTGATATTTAATTTGTCTTCTACTCCCTTCGGCTGATAATATTAGTCATTTTGAACAAGGGTAAAGTCAAACTTAAAAATCTTTGGCTACAAATAATTTCTAAAATATTTATCTTAAAAATATAAAAACCATATGTGTAGATTAGTCTTAAAAAGTACTTCAATAAAATCATATATCAGCTTGCCATCGTAGTACTCTGGCCAGCCGTCCTTCAGTAGCCTGGACTCGGCGAGCTCAATGGCGCGCTTCGCCATCTGCGGACGCCCAGTCTTGATGCAGGCTGCTGTCAGCAGCCACAGGAGAACTGCAGATGGGAGAACACACACATAAACGTTAAGATCTTGGAATGAGGATTCAGGTGACTTTGGTTGTGAACATCAGAATCACATTTCGCCAACTATCTAGGGAACACGAAGATCGGATCAACTTTAGGAAAAAAAAGTGCCACACTCAACCCTCAAAGGGATCTGTCGGTTCTGTTCAATTTGATGAAAACAGATGAAGAAGTCAAAATTTCATAGCCATAAGCACCTTAGCTACCCCAAAAAAGTTAGTTTTTACAGCTTCTGTATGACATGAAGGATCTTACAGTATAAGACTTGATTAATAAAAAATATTAGATCAACAAAGTCATTATCAGAAGAGGTGAATGTTGAATAGTATTATGTGATCGATTTCAGAATAAACTTTAGTTTACCTATTTATTATTGTGTGTGATGAATTGACATCTAAGCTATCAGCCATAATATTGGACATGACTAATTTTTATGAAGAATAATGCATAGTAAGGATCAGCAACAGAATCATCTCAAGTTAGCACAGTGCAAAAGGAAAACTTTAACCTGGCCATGATCCTCCATTGTGATAACTCCACCGGGTGTTCTTCGGGTCGCAGCCAGTGATTATTCTCCATTCATGGTTCTCAATTGCAGGGTAACATATCTTCAGAGGCATCTCACCAACTAGCTCTTCCCACCGCTCCTCAATCAGATCCATTATTGCCACTGATTGCTCTGGAGTAGCCAGAGATGATATAATGGCAATGCAATTTCCAAGGGCGAACCACCGAAAGTCCATCATAGCTGGGCTCACGTTGCCAAGGAAGTAGCCTCCCCGGCATGGCATGAAATCAAACACCCAATCAGGGATTGAATCCGGGATGACATTGAATTTGTTCACAGCAGTGTGTGAATACTCTTCTGTTTTATATCTGTATATGTTATTCAGGTGTGGGAAATCTAGCCAGAAGTAATTCCTCATGTGGTAGGTTAGAGCATGTAGCCGTTGCCCTATCTTTTCTATGAAATCCTTCCCTTCACCATCTGGCTTAAGCATCTGCAGAGCACATCTCAACGCCATGTAGAATAGAGCTTGGATCTCAATAGGATAACCATATATACCCTGGAAATAATAGTAGATTTAACATTTGAGCCAAACAGTCATGTAATGATAAGGATCTCAATCACCAATTATAAAAGAGTAAATTTCACAAAACTACAGATACTATGACCAAACTATCACAAAACTACAGATTTAAGGAGTTGTATCACAAAACTACACATTTAGCACTAAATTTATCACAAAACTACATATTTAAGATGAAGTGTCACAAAACTACACGTTTAGTAACTAAATTATCATAAAACTACAGGTTTAGAACCAATTTAATCACAAAGTAATAATGTTTATAGCTCCACCATAACAATGGTGCTAGGGATTTAAACTCCAAAAGTTGTAGTTTTGTGATAAGTTCAATATTAAATATGCATTTTTGTGATACTTAACCTAAAATCTGCAGTTTTGTGATAAATTTGGTGCTAAATGTGTAGTTTTGTGATACAACTCCTTAAATATGTAGTTTTGTGATAATTTGGTCAAAATACCTGTAGTTTTGTGAAATTTACTCATTATAGTTCAAAAAGTAGAACTTCTAGGAATGAGATTATAGTATTATACTACTACAAATGCCTGTTAGCACTATTATCCATTTTTAAGTAAATTCAAACTACGTAGTATCTCTTTCAGAGAAAGTTAAGAAGACAACGCTTATACTTGAAACTTGGAATAACAATGCAGTGCTCCCGGACATTGTGCTTTGAATATCAGATTTCTGCCCGTTTTATTAAAAAAATGTTTTGAAAAAACAGAACTTGCTTGGTTCTATGAAGAAAAAGCAGAAACATTCAGCTTCTTTGTTGCCACATCAACTGAACTGTACTGCTTTTAATGATACATGTCAAGAAATAAATCAAATCAAGGTGAAAGCTCATACCATTCGACGATCTATCATTGAGCAGCCATCTGTGCAGAGCAGAGTTGGGAAGGTATCAAATCCCTCAGATAAGCATAGGTTCAGTATCAGCCTCATGCAGTTCTGACACTCTGGTGATTCTGCCAAACTAGTATCTGCCGTATACTTTGTATATGCCCGGAGTAGAATAATCCACCAAAATCCAGAGTCCACTGGAGCCACCCTCCCAATTGCACTCTCACCAAAATCTGCAACTAAAGTTTCAGTGTTTCTGTGCCGATTACGATCCACCTTGAAACTTGCAGGCATCGCTCCTGCTCCAAGCTTGAAACGGTCTACCATTTTCTCTGAGCTTTGCAGGTGGAGTGTTTTCAAGAGGAAGTTTTTCACTATATCAGTCTCATTATTCATTAGAAAAGCCAAGGCACTTGGAAAAAAATCTCGCACAAAAACCTGCCATAGTAAGGATAACATCAGGAAAGGGGTGAAGCATAACTGAACTATTCATTTGATTCAGGGGAAAAAGAACATTGCTCGATAGTCGAACTGAAGAATCCTAGCTAGAAAGCAAGCAAAGTTTTCAAAGCCATCTGCTTAGATAATCAAACTGAAACAGGTCATCATCAATATATGAGAAAATGCATGCCATTAGTGAGCATCCCGGTGCAAGTGCTAGTAAAACAAACGAATTTGCTCTGCAGGACTCCATGCCAGTGATGATGGACATAGTTACCATTAACAGCCTACATAATACATTCAGTAAAGCTATTATACATTGCTCGATAGTCGACAGAATCATATATATCAACATCTAACAAAGGCTAAGCATCAAACACTACAAAGATCCTAAACACACCAAATTACTCAGGCACCGATTTCATCATGTATAAACCAAACATTCAATACATCATACAAACAAAAACATAAAAACGATCTTCAGTTTCCAGAAACCATATGAACAGGCAGAGGATTCCGATTTCACCTGATCATAATTGAGCACCTCCTCGGACGCATGGTCGACGGCGGCAATCGTCCCAACCGGCTGCCCCCGGAAGTACACCACGGACTTCCTGAGAGCCTCCCACGCCTCGTTCACGAGCGGGTGGGGATCACCGAGCGTCCCGAGCGAGAAGGGCGAGTCGAAGCCGGAGGGGAACGCCGGGGAGTGCATGATGCTGTCGAAGCCGTCGTTCTGGCGGTGGGAGAGCTCGCTCCACGACTGCTCGTCGAAGGACCTCTTCCTTTCCAGCGTCAGCCTCGGCTTGTCGATGAGCAGCCGCGAGAGGTCGAGGTTGATCTCCGCCTCCGAGGCGATGGAGACGTGGGACGACACCCTCTTCATCCTGCTGATGACCTCCTCTTCTTTTCTTGGTCAAATTTGTTTCAGCACGAATCAGTTCGAGTAAATCCAACGTGAAATTGGAAAGACAGGCAATGCAAGATCCTGAGAAGAAATCAAGAAATTTTTTTTCCTTCACCTTTCTTTTTACCTTTTCTCATCCGCCCTTTTTCTGTCCATGTTATTTTTGCCGTTTTCCCTTTTTTTATAATGCTGATATAGGTTTTATTATAGCTATTTTTTAGGTTGCTTTTTTAGTAGCTATTTTTTACGTTGCTTTCTTTCATACGCTCGTAAGTATTCATTTTTTTTCTCGGCCGGGTTTTTTTTGTCGCCGGACCAAACCCTAGCACCCGCCGCCACCACTATGATCTTTCTCCCCTTGCTTTCCCTTCTCTAATTTATTGCAAAAATCGATTCCCCACTGCTCCTTCATTATTTTTCCCATGATTTTTCCTTTCAATTCCACTTTAATGTACTGGATCGATTCTCCATTTAAAAATCACCATTTTTATCCCTGAGTTTATGGATTTGCTCCGACTTGATAAAAACAGAAAGAGCAGATCGAGGGTATCAAAAGCCCTCAATCTGGTGAGATCGAGAAAAATTCGATCAGATTTGATGGGAGGATCGGTTCTAGCATTATACTGACATGAGACGTCTTCCAGATATTGAAGACAGCAATCAGCTATGCGAGTCTTCTAGAAATTGATGACGGCAGTCGGCTATGTGAATTGGGCCTACAGCTCCACTTGTGGGCTAGGTCAAAGAGAGATAGACTAATCAGAGGAAGGTAACGGGTTAGGCTGGGACTGAAAAGGAAGGAATAAATGAGCTTTTAGCCCAAAGCAAAGAGTATAATGTATGCGATCCAAAAATGCTTTTATCCGTTGCAACGCGCGGGCATTTTTGTAGTGAAAGGAAAAAAAATAGAGAGTGGCTGAAAAATCGACTGTAACAGGAACAAAAGTCTATCGAGATAAATTTAGCTAAACCATATTACTTCCTCTCTAGGGCGGAGGTAGAGAATGGGAGGTGGTGCCTCCTCAATATAAACTTAGGCACCCGCATCTGCTTAAACGGGATTTAAAATAGAGTAAATTAAGCAAGTGGCATTCTTCTTCATTTCATTCTAGCTCCGCCTAGTTCCTCTATTCCATATTGATTATCATATAAAAAATTAAAATTTTGATGAGACTATCACTCTTTTGTATATGAAAGTGGGAGAATCGAGAAGTACTTGGAAAGAGGCTAGGAGATGGAGATCCAATTCAAATCAAGTTCAAGCCCACCTCGAGATCTAGGAGTAGTATGCATTAAAATCATTGTCCAGATCTCATTCGGATTTAGTTTTCGACGTTCTACGCATACATGGAAAGCTAATTAGACTACCTTCCAATGGACCTGATCTTACGTAGAAATTCCTTCCAAGTCAACAAAAATCGTCAAAACAAGTTGGTGTCTAGAATTTGTCCAGGTGGGTTGTCACTATCTTTTGGGTCATCGGCCTGTGTATCGTGTTGAAATCTATTATGTACGCGTCTAGGGGTCCTTGGTCGACCCTAGAACCTATTTATTCAACAATTAATGAATTAGGAGGGTTTTGCTTAGATTATTCTGCTATTGCAATTTCGCTGCTTAGTTTGGTCTATGGCTTCAATATTTGCCATATATTCATATTGTTTTTTCTACTCTCTTGCTTGTGCTCTCGATTCGCTTGCAGGAGATAACCTACTTGACGATGTCAACCGCGTTTCGGTACGATTGATAACCAATAGAGCAGTGTTGTAGTGATTGAGAGGGGATCAATCGTTCTGGCTGGAACCTTTTGAATCATCAACGTTGAGTTATCCACAATCAACTTATCAATACATATCATTTGATCAGGATCTAGTTACTCGTATCAAAAGAGGGTAGTAAAACTCTTATTATTTCTTGTGTATGGGGAGTTAATAGTCTACATGTTTCTTGATTTTTCTTCACCTCGTACTTGCATTAAATGAAATGTGAGGAAGTTAAGGCTTCCTTTATCTTAATGAAAAGCTTATATAACGATGAATATGGAACATAGTAAAGCTGTGTTTAGTTCCACGTTAAAATTGGAATTTGGAGAAATTGAAACGATATGACGGAAAAGGTGTGTAGGAAAGCTCAATCTGACGGAAAAATTGAAAGTTTGAAGAAAAAAAGTTAGAATCTAAACAGGGCCTAAGTATCTCATAAATTTTGCTACTGTCAAATAAAATATGGATAGATTCCTGAAATCAATCGGAAAACCGGCACATGAGCCAAAATTACTTTGACAGTTTTTAGAATAGAGAAAGTTTTGTATGGAAGTTACTAATTGCATATGATTCGTTAATGGTCAAAGTCAAATTCGAATATTCAATCAAAGGTGGCTGCCTGGCTGGTGTTAATTAATGCCACTTGAGCAACCCGGCCTGCACCTAACTCGTCTCAATGCATACATGTATTGACTTTTTCATCAGAAGTGCAAAACGTAGATAGATGTCGATGCTACTGCGCCAGATAGATAGATCGCGAAATTGATCTCATCATACTGCATTTTTCAGTTTTTCTAACGATATGTGGCAGAGATCTTTCAGCTTTTTTAAGAACATGTGCCAGAGAAGAAAAGAACGGAGGACTAGGTCTAAGTTTGTGCAAGGAAAAAATAACATATAATAATTAATCAAGTTTTAATTATTTTGAACTTAAAATATAAATTTGTTTAATATTTTAAAGCAACTCATATATATATAAATTTTGTACGAAACATGCTATCTAATGGTTTGAAATATATGCTAACGAAAATCTAGAAAAATCTTCGTCTCAATGAGATTCGAACGTGGCCTAATTGAGGTTTCGTCAGCGCTTATGCATGCAGGGCTGGCATTATTATTATACTATTCCAAGTCCAACCATCGTGTTTTAGGGCAGGTACAATAGCAGACTATTAGCTAGCTATAAACATATTTTAATGAGATAAACGATGAGAGAAAAGAGCAGTGGGCTACAGATCTATAGCCAGCTGCAGCACGGACTCCAAGGTACACTGTGTGTATGACAGGTGGAACCATATACTAATAATATAGCAAGCATCTATTGTATGAATTGGCTATTAGATTGGCTATAGATAAATTGGAGCTAGTAGTGGGCTGTACTATTAGACTTGCTCTTATGGACGACTCGTACGTGTCACCTTTTTCTTAAGAGAGATAAGATCTACTCCACCCTACTTCCTTCTCCATTTTAGGTTAAAGACTTTGGTTAGGTTAAAGACTTTGGTTAGAGTTAAACTATTTTAAGTTTGTCTAATAGTTTAAGTTTGTCTAAGTTTATAAAAAACAATAATAATATTTTCAACTCAACACAAATTTGTTATAAAAATATATCCAATTATTGATTTAATGAAACTAATTTGATATTATAAATATTACTATATTTGTGCATAAACTTAGTTAAATATGAATAGTTTAACTTTGACTAAAATCAAAACATTTTATAGCCTGAAACGGAGGGAGTACTAGATTGGGACAAAATCAAAGATCTAAAACGGTCCGTCTGGTACGTACACTTCTTAGCAAACATGAGTACTAATGTAAGGCCCTTTTTAATTCCTATAAAAAACTTTTCATCGTATCACATCAAATGTTTGGACACATATATAAAGTATTAAATATAGAAAAAGAACTATAGATTGTGTGTAAATTGTGAGACGAATCTTTTAAGCGTAATTACGCCATGATTTGACAATGTGGTGCTACAATAAACATTTGCTAATGACGGATTAATTAGGCTTAATAAATTCGCCTCGCAGTTTACAGGAGAAATATGTAATTTATTTTGTTATACTACATTTAATATTTCACATGTGTGTCCATATATTCAATGTGACACGCCAAAACTTTTCACCCCTGAAACTAAGTAGGGCCTAACATTGGCCTTTTACTGCTGTGCATATATAAAAACAAAACAATTGGCCTCATGTACAATCTGGCACGCCTGGCTCTTCATTCAATTATGTAATTTGGTTGATTCAATATTCAATATATGTACGAAATAAATGTCTCGTGTAGCATAGTCCTATATATAATAATACTAGAAAAATTATCCGTGTGTTGCAACGGGTGAATGCTATTTTAATCTTATTATTGTTATACGGTTTAGCTAGGATAAAATTTGCTGTTTGAATTCGCTTGGATATTTTTTTAAAAATCATGAGCTACAATTATGAGTCCGACTTTCATCTCAAGTTAGCATGCGAGTTTTTTAAAGAGATTTCTTATACGACTCCTTTTATATTTCCAAAAACAAACGAACTTAAAATCTGACTCAAACATGGATAATTTTAGGTGGGAACACGAAAAGAAAAAAATAAGAAAAACACGGGAATTATTCCTTCTAGAAGCTATATTGCAACTAACAATACCAGTGGATCGACCGTGACACTGACACACACAAGGAAAAGGAAAATTAAGAGCACAGCCTGACTTCTAGAAGCAATATTGGAACACATATCACATGCAAATTGTGAATGCTAATGCCATGGTAAAATCGCCTCTAAACTCACCAGAGCCACTCAGACGGTGTTGTATTCTTGAGTGCTTTGGGTTTCAAAAATGCTAATATTCGAGAGCGCGAATATTCGAGGGGGTTAAGTAGAGCCTTGAAAGATGATATACAGTACTACTGCAGTTTTGTAATGTGATTCTTTTCTTCAACCGCATACTTGATCTTGATAACATATTGTAGTAATATTTAACGCCGTTGATTTTTTTAAATATGTTTGATCATTCGTCTTATTCATAAACTTTTGTGAAATATGTAAAACTATATGTATACATAGAAATATATTTAACAATGAATTAAATGATAAGAAAAGAATTAATAATTACTATTTGAATAAGACGAACGATCAAACATGTTTTAAAAAGTTAATGGTCTCAAATATTTAGAGACAGGGGAGTATATTGTAAAAACGGCACGAATAAATCTGCTCAATACTCCTTCGAGTCATCAATATTTGACATATAGGATAACGCTATTTATAAATTTTATATTAAAATAACTTATAATATCTAACGAGTTTATGGTGTTGCAAATGTGTGCCTACCATTTTTTTAGTTTAAGCATTTGAGAAAATATTGTCAAAATTTCAAAAGTTTTATCCTAAATTTTAGATATTCATGACCGGAGAGAGAACTTCTTTTTCCAAAAAAAAAAGTTATAACGGTGCTCAAGTCAAAATTTGGACTGCTTTAGCACGTTCATTATTTAACTAACTAGTGAACAGCTTAAGATTTCAAAAATTCAAGCTTCTTCCGAATGAATGAATATTCCAATTCTCAGCTAAACATCTCCTTCGTCCAAGACTTTAACCTGCAACTCCATAGTTTCCATCATAGTGCAAAAAACCGGACCAGTGAGTGACCCGGACGACACCTCGGTTCACCGGTCCGACCGGCGGACCGCCGGTTGAACCGCGGCTCAATAGTTTAATATATCCAACATGTATTTCTCTAACACACAACGAAGCAAAGGTGGGATGGTTAGAGCTACGTGCTCTCAGTGCACAGACTCAGGTTCGAATCCCCTTTACACAACCCTTTTCTATACATTTTGTGAAAAAAACAGCCACATGGCCCTGTAGGCCATGGACTGGGCCTAAACGGTGGCCCATTAATTTCATTTGTCTAGTCCAACCGAGCCGGTTTAGTCAAAACCCGCCCGGTTCAGTCCAGGTCGAATGCATGTCCGGTCTTTCAGTTGAGCCGAACCATGGAGACCTCTGGTTCCGGTTTATTTCGATCGAACCGCCGGCCCGGCCCGGTTTTTTCCACTAGGGTTTCCATTCCAAGTTGTAGACCATGGAGCAAAACTTAACTTTTACGTTTAATATTCCGATTTAATATGGCAATTCCTATGTCCATTAAGTAAACGTGATGGCTCTTTTTAGTATTCTCTTAGCAATAAGATAGATTGAAGATAAAAACTTTATTGTATACACCACCTTCAAACTAATTGTTCTATTTAATGGCATTCTTCCACTTACAAAAGATGGCATATTGTATTGCACATTCGTGATAGTCTACAACCCTTTTCAAACAAGAAAAAAATCCCTCTCTATAAGCACTTCATTATTACCGAGCTTCATAGATTTGTAATATTTTCAGGATTTCAAATACTCTTCTCCATCATTATTTTCATTAATTCTAATAGATAGCACGATACTACGGATGCTTAATGTTTTCCTTAGAGTAGAGTAATTTTAATTTAAAGGTTTCAAAGTAATATACACACACATATATATATATTCTACTTTTTATTATCAATTCCCATTATTCATGTTTAACATCAACTATTTTTAATATTCCTAATATTATATCCCAGATTCTATCATTTGGAATTTTTATGAAATTTGCATGGCAATCCAGTTGCTAATTTTCGTATTTTTGTGAAAATTTTACTTTGGAATTTGTGTTGTAAAAATGCTTGGCTTCATTATATTTTATTCTAAATTTTAATTATTCACATGCATAATTGTATTCTATTTTATTCTAAATATTCATATATTTAATTGTAACTATACTTGGACTCTGTTTATTCAATCCACGGTTTGAAACTTTTTTTTCTTTACTTAATATGAAGATTTATAGACTGGGAGAGTAAACATGATTTTTTTTACCAAGATCATGTGAGAGTAAGGCACAGTAGCAAATCAGAAAATTTATGCTAGAATTGAAAGAAATGAGGCTACTAATTAAGCTAGGTCCGACATGGCCATGTGAGTGTATCAGGCAGCTCTAAATCTGAGGTAAGTACCTGAAAGAGGAGAAAAGGTAATTCTGAGAGAACCACTAGTCAACTTCTCGATTTGTGTAGAACTTCTTTCAATTTATTGTATACACTTAAAATATAAATATTTTTGTGATTCAAATTTATACCCTAATATAATATAAACATTAGAAAATGATAATTCTGCTTTGAATTCCTGGACAAAGAAAAATAATACAGTTAAGATACTTCTAAGTATGTATTCATATGGCTGGGTTCGTAATGTACTATCGTTACTCTCCTTTCTATCTACGATGAGACGAACACCTGTATCGGCGATGTGATAAATCTAACCATTTGTACAGGTTGTGACCGTCACGAGGCAAGTACTGTTCGTGAACACCATTTAGACCTTCTTTGAAATAAAAGAAAAATGATAGGAATTGCAGAGGATTTTATCTTATGAGAAATAATTCTAGAGAGCCTTTTGAAATAAAGGATTGATTTCTACCCATTCCTTTTGAAATTCTTGTGAAATAGACTATTCTAGAGCAATTTTGAAGGAAAATAAGCACTTATCATGTATCTAAAATTCATGTGCTTTTCCTGTGTTAATCAAATGACAGTTTTGGAACTACTATGTTTCAAAATCCTCTATGAATCAAATGAATATAACAATCTATTACTGGCTTTTCATATTACTGTGTTTTCCCCATCCTCGTTTCAAATGGCCTTACCATTTTAGTACCATCGTTGATCGTGCGTAAATCCCAAAGCAAAATGAAAGAAAAGAACACTAGTCTAGAATTTTCTAAAGCATTTCCTTCTAAGAACTGTAAGTACTCCTACATACTTCATATGTTCCATATTACAAGTCGTTTGACTAAGTTTATATAAAATATAATACTCTCTTCGTCCTAGAATACAACAACCTACAACCGAATAGGACGTATCCTAGTACTATTGTTTAAATTCGTAGTATTAGGATATGTCTTATCCTAGTACTTTATTATGGGACGAAGGGAGCAGTATTTTCAACACAAAACAAACATATATCAAAATATATGTAATTTTAGATTTAATGAAACTAACTCGACTTTTTAGATGTTGCTAAATCTTTTTATAAATTTAGTCAAACTTAACGAGGTTTGATTATGGAAAAAAAATTAAACTACGAAGGGAGTATTAAAGAAAAATGGAGTAGTTGGTAGTTCCCCTCAGGTGCAGGTTCCTTAAAACCTAGTAAAATATTGGGGTAGTTTAAAAATGAGAAGTAGGAATCTTTTCAAGTTAGGCGAGCAATTGACAAGTAAAAGAAAAAACCCGCAAGTCAACCGTCCCTCCATCTCCAAATCCAAACCAAGGGAAGAAGGAAGAGGCAGCTGCATTTGTACGACCAAAAGACGGACCGCCTCTCCCACTCCCTCCTCATCTTCATCATCTTCTTCTGCTTCTTCTTGTGAATTGTCAAGAAGAGAAGGGGAAGAAGTTGCGGTCTCCGTTGCTGACCGAGAGACCCGCGTGAAACCTGAAAAGAGGGGAGGGGCGGAGCTTCCTAAGAAATTGAGAAGAAGCCCACTGCCCGGCCATATGTATAGGAACAAACCATCCCTCCCTTGTAGTAGTAGTAGAAGTAGTAGGAGTAGTACATATTGGAAGCAGCTGCTGAGGCCTGAGGGTAGGATAGGCTGCCCTTGAGCCTGGTTTTCCCTCGATTTCTTCGTCCTCTGCGGCGGCGGCTTCTTCTTCTTGGGTTGCTAGCTAGCTCGTACTGGAGGAGTATTAAGGAAGGAATAGCCGGCCGGCCGGCAAGAAAAGGAGCTCAACATCATCGCTACTACTAGTAAGTAGGAGTAGTTGGCAAAATCCATCCATATATATGATGGCAACTGGCGGCGGCGATGGTCGTCGGAGGGGCCGGCGGAGGAGCAAGATGAGGCTGAGCAGGCTGTACAGTTTCGCGTGCGGGCGGAGGCCGACGGCAGTCGACGACGAAAGCTCCAGCAGGATCGGCGGGCCGGGGTTCACGCGCGTCGTCAACGCCAACGGCAACGGCGGCGGCGGCATCCCGGAGTACGGGTACCGCTCCAACTCGGTGTCGACGACCAAGTACAACGTGGTCACCTTCGTGCCCAAGTCCCTGTTGGAGCAGTTCCGCAGAGTGGCCAACATCTACTTCCTCATCTCCGCCTGCCTCACCTACACCAACCTCGCCCCCTACACCTCCGCCAGCGCTGTCGCCCCCCTCGTCCTCGTCCTCCTCGCCACCATGGTCAAGGAGGCCATCGAAGACTGGAGGAGGAAGCAGCAGGTCACTTTCTTCCCTTCATTTCCTTAATTAATTTCCATTCCATCAACAGCTACTAATCTAGTATTTCCAGTAGTATATACTACTCCTCACTCCAGTAGGACTAGGGAGTAGTACTAGTAGTTCCCTAGCCGATTATTGCTAGCAAGCAATCGCCCAATTTTACCCATTTTTATTTAAGGGCAGCATATGCATGCAGAAACAGATCAACCATACTACTCCATATAATAGGCAATTACTTATGCAAATGATAACTGATCCTCAATTTCATCACTACTAGCTAGGAGTATTTAGATTTGTTGAACTAGCTAGCTACTGAAAAATCTTACCAACTGTTTGTTTGTTTGTTTCATCCAGGATACCGAGGTAAACAACAGAAAGACAAAAGTGCTCCAGGACGGTGCTTTCCATTCTACCAAATGGATGAACCTCCAAGTTGGTGATATTGTCAAGGTTGAAAAAGATGAGTTTTTCCCTGCTGACCTAATCCTCCTCTCATCTAGCTACGAAGACGCCATTTGCTATGTTGAGACCATGAACCTGGATGGGGAGACAAATCTCAAGCTCAAGCAATCTCTAGAGGCATCATCCGCCTTGCAGGAGGATGACAGCTTCAATAGCTTCAGGGCTGTAATAAGGTGTGAGGACCCAAATCCACACCTCTATTCCTTTGTTGGCAACATCGAAATCGAAGAACAACAGTATCCTCTGTCACCCCAGCAGATCCTTCTCAGAGACTCAAAGCTTCGCAACACCGAGTATGTGTACGGTGTGGTCATCTTCACAGGCCATGATACAAAGGTCATGCAGAATGCTATGAAAGCCCCATCCAAGAGAAGTAAGATTGAAAGGAAGATGGACCGGATCATCTACTTGCTTTTGTCTGCACTTGTCCTGATTTCAGTCATCGGATCGGTTTTCTTTGGCATCGCAACCAGAGATGACCTACAAGATGGCAGGCCGAAAAGATGGTACCTTAGGCCGGACGACTCTACCATCTACTTCAAGCCAACCAAAGCAGCCATATCAGCAATACTTCATTTCTTCACAGCCATGATGCTATATGGGAACTTCATACCAATCTCTCTGTACATCTCTATTGAGATTGTCAAGCTTCTGCAGGCTCTGTTCATCAACCAAGACATTCATATGTATCATGAGGAGACCGACACACCGGCTCATGCTAGAACATCCAACTTGAACGAGGAGTTGGGTCAAGTGGACACGATCCTTACGGATAAAACTGGGACTCTGACTTGCAATTCCATGGAGTTCATCAAATGCTCAATTGCCGGAACTGCGTATGGCCGTGGTATCACTGAGGTGGAGAGAGCAATGGCGAAAAGAAAAGGTTCTCCCTTGATCGCAGACATGGCCAGCAACACCCAAGGCTCTCAAGCTGCAATCAAAGGGTTTAATTTCACGGATGAGCGTGTGATGAACGGTAACTGGGTTAGCCAACCCCACTCTGGTGTGATTCAGATGTTCTTCAGGTTGTTGGCCGTTTGCCATACGTGCATACCCGAAGTTGACGAAGAATCAGGCACGATTTCTTATGAAGCAGAGTCACCTGACGAGGCTGCTTTTGTTGTTGCCGCACGGGAGCTCGGTTTCACGTTTTACCAGAGGACACAGACCGGTGTTTTTCTGCATGAGTTAGATCCCTCCTCTGGAAAACAAGTCGACAGGTACTCCACTTATTAGAGTGAGCTTTTTATTGTTTCCTTTTCTTTGAAATTAGATTCAGAACTAATAATATTTTCCTGAATTTCCTTGGCAGATCATATAAGCTCTTGCATGTCCTTGAGTTCAACA
The DNA here is from genome assembly GCA_009805545.1 of Oryza longistaminata. Taxonomy (NCBI): domain Eukaryota; kingdom Viridiplantae; phylum Streptophyta; class Magnoliopsida; order Poales; family Poaceae; genus Oryza; species Oryza longistaminata. The sequence goes on from CM020182.1 coordinate 216,807, forward strand.
GTGCTCGGAAGCGGATGTCGGTAATAGTTAGGAATGAGGAGGGGAAAATCTTTCTCTTTAGTAAAGGCGCTGACAGGTCAGTATATATTCTGCTGGAACTCCTAAGTATTTTGCTCAACATGCTTGCATGATGGCCCCTAATTCCCCTATCCATGTATTGACTTGATCTCAAAAACTATATATGTATACAGTGTGATGTTCGAGAGGCTATCAAGTAGTGATTGTGCGTACAGAGAAGTGACCCAGGATCACATAAATGAATACGCTGATGCTGGTCTGAGAACACTTGTTCTCGCATACCGCCAACTTGATGAGGCCGAATATGCGAATTTCGACAGGAAGTTCACTGCAGCCAAGAACTCTGTCAGTGCTGATAGAGATGACATGATTGAAGAGGCTGCGGATTTGCTTGAGAGGAAATTGATTCTTCTTGGTGCTACCGCTGTCGAGGATAAACTACAGAAGGGGGTAAGTGGTTTGCTGAGTAATTAACCCATATATATATATGTTCGATTCCCCCATCATGGACCATGCATGCATGGTTTGCTGATATATACTCCGCTGTTGTCATTCATGATTTTATAATTTGTTTAGGTGCCTGAATGCATCGACAAACTTGCACAAGCTGGTATCAAGATATGGGTGCTGACGGGCGACAAGATGGAAACCGCCATCAACATCGGGTATGCGTGCAGTCTACTGAGACAAGGAATGACGCAGATAACCATCACGCTGGAGCAACCGGATATCATCGCCCTGGAGAAAGGCGGTGGCGACAAAGCGGCTGTTGCGAAGGCATCAAAGGAAAACGTGGTGAAGCAAATGAACGAGGGAAAGAAGCGGATAGATGGATCGGTAGTTGGCGAAGCCTTTGCTTTGATCATCGATGGGAAGTCGCTGACATATGCCCTGGAGGAGGATGCCAAGGGCGCGTTGATGGACCTTGCGGTGGGCTGCAAGTCGGTGATCTGCTGCCGTTCGTCGCCGAAGCAGAAGGCTCTGGTGACGAGGCTGGTGAAGGAGAGCACGGGGAAGGTGAGCCTGGCCATCGGGGACGGCGCCAACGACGTGGGCATGATCCAGGAGGCGGACATCGGGGTCGGGATCAGCGGCGCGGAAGGGATGCAGGCGGTGATGGCGAGCGACGTGTCCATCGCGCAGTTCAGGTTCCTGGAGCGGCTGCTGCTGGTCCATGGCCACTGGTGTTACAGCAGGATATCGGCGATGATCTGCTACTTCTTCTACAAGAACATCACCTTCGGCGTCACCCTCTTCCTGTACGAGGCCTACACCTCCTTCTCCGGCCAGACCTTCTACAACGACTGGGCGCTGTCCACGTACAACGTCTTCTTCACGTCGCTGCCGGTGATCGCCATGGGAGTGTTCCCTCCTTCCCAATCACACACCACATCTACCTAGTAATACTATAGTCTAGCAAGCAGCTACTGTTCACTAACAGCACCATTTTTTTTTCCACATCCAAATCAATTTCCCTTTTTCGTGTACAAAATTTATACTAGCTCAAGCCTAGTACTAGCCTTGTAACTGTACATTAACCCTACTTGCTCATCTCATACGACAACATGTAAGTACATTGGAGCGGACGCATACGTACGTACCATCCATTTTTATCTTGTTTTGTTCCTTCATCATCACACATTAATATTCATTCAGGAACAATAAAGATACTTCCATTCTTTTCTTGTTTTCATTTTGGTTCACCAATGGCTCTTTCTTTGTGATGTCATCACCTAAAAAGAACTCGTGTGATAGTCAAATTTGATGGCCTGGAAATCAGGAACACTTGTTTTTGGTCAGGCAAGACATTCGGCGTTAATTGTTACACTTACAGGCAGCATTATTCCATTCTAAAATGATGTAACTTGCTAGCCACCACCACGACGACGTTTCGTTTCTTGTGGGTGGTTCAGTTGAGACGCCACATGAGACCATAACGTCGTCGTCCTCCTCTTGGCGTCAACATCAAAAATTCAGAGAAAGAGAAAACATCTAGAAGCTTAAATGATCTCGTGTGTGCTTTTGTGCTTTGACCAACACCATAATTTTGTCAAACAAGAAGAATGAGTTCATGTGTACATACATGATCGATCTACACGTTACGGGAGCACTCAATTCGCCACCCTATTCTTCTGCGAATAACAATCAAACAATCAATTCAGTTCGCTTTGCTTAGCCCTAACATAGTAAGGATTACACTGGACACTCCATACCCAATTCAACCCGGATTAGTGAGTGAGAAGAATAGACTAGTCAATACTGAGCAAAGAAAGCAACTACTGCACGCTACAGGATCCTGGAGCTTGAGGCTGTGAGTAGAGTACCTCTACTGGCGACTGCTGCTCCAACCGTATTGGCTCATGTCGGAGCTGTCATCGTGGTTGCCCAGCACCATCCGCTGGAACATCCTAACCTCTGCTGTGTTCGCCACATTGAAAAGCTCGCTCTGCCCTGGCTGAACGCCATTTGTTAGATCAATATCGGCTAAGCTATCAAGAGCTCGCACCACCTGAAAGAAATCAAGATTTTAACTTGATAACTGCTTCTAGATAGACTGAAAACCACAACCGTAGTACCAATTGAAATGAAATGCACTATTCGTATGCGCAGATTGGAAGCAAAGCATTGTTCCCAGTTCATGTAAAAAAATGAAATATTTCCAGACAAATTCCAAACGTAGCTATGTATATTATATGCACCTGGCTCATTCTGGGCCTCCTTGATGCGGAGTATCGAACACAGGCTGCTGCAGCTTCAATCATACGGAACATTTCAGCTTCATTGAAGTTCCTCTCAAGCCTGGGGTCGACCAACTCTTCCAAATTACCTGTCTCAATAGCTTGAGTAAGCAATGGTCTAGCCTGCAAACAATAGGGATTCAAGAAATGTCAAGAGTTTGCAAAGTTGAAGGACAAAAAAAGAACCATTTGAGTGATATGTAGCTTATTTGGCTGTTAGTGATGTCTTGTTATTGCATACAGTAGTTGAGAACCAGAGTCAGGTAGCGATTGTGCAGTTCAGGGTAGTAGCTACTAGCTTTTACGACATGACACAAGTACAATAGTACATACATATACAAAAAAAAATCTGATAAAAATCTTCTTCTCTGAATAAATATATAGGATTTATTTTACAGTATTCCACATTTGTTTGAGCCGCTCATCAGCCAACGGGTACTCCAAATATCAAATAGCGCATTCAAACTAAATGTCCCTCTTAACTTCTAAAGTGACAACATTCCATCAAAATACCAGGAAAGAGGGCCACGTGACAATAGAAACTTAAGCCAATCCCAGTGAACAAACAATATTCTAGGAGATCTCCAGTTAATAATCAGACTAATAATTCACCGATAAGGACATTATAGAGTATCAGAACTAAAAATATTTCACTAAGTAAACCATTTTAAGCAATAAGATTTCAGTCCAGAGCTATAACTCACCCACTCAACAAGGCTCTCATCACCCAATGGCCTTGATGCATCAACAGGTTTTCTACCAGTGATAAGCTCTAAGAGAACAACACCAAAAGAGAACACATCAGATCTCTCAGTCAATTTCCCACTTGATGCATACTCTGGAGCCATGTACCTGCAAGGAAAAACGAATTTTATTAATTATCTCTGTAAGATCACGACAGATCTGCTTCTGAAAATTGCCAGTACTTCACTAACCCAAATGTTCCCATTACACGGGTAGTTACATGAGTTACAGCGTCCAAAGCCAACCTCGCAAGACCAAAATCAGCCACCTAGAATTCATGGACAGGATCAAATCAGCAAATTAAGTAGGCCATGAGATATGCCCAGACTCAATTACATTAACTATGTAGTGTAGAGATGCACTTGGGATCATTTTGGGAATATAATTACATGTGCCTCAAAGTTATTATCCAACAAAATGTTTGAGGACTTGATGTCTCGGTGGATTATCCTTGGATGGCCTGAAAAATGGAGATATAAGTGGAGGGACAAGGTAGGTCGAAATAATGGAATAATGACCGTGAAGATAGTCAAAAATAGGAAGGAGCATTACAATCTTCATGTAGATACGCTATTCCACGAGCAGCACCTGCAGCAATTTTAACCCTAGCTGACCAATCTAGAACAGGCCTTCCATGTCCTGTGATTACAGGTTGATTCAATACATGTTCCAGTTTCTACTTGCAGAAGAACGAAATGGCCATGTACAATGTAGTAAGAGGTTAAACCATACCGTGAAGATGATAATGAAGGGTGTTATTAGGCACAAAGTCATAGACAAGCAACCTTTGGTTATTGGAAATGCAATATCCCACAAGAGATACCAGATGACGGTGATGCACACGACTAATTATCTCGACTTCAGCCTGGAATTCACGTTCCCCTTGTCCACCACCATCTTTTAATTGCTTAACAGCCACTTGTTTTCCATCTGGCAAGTGGCCCTTGTATACAGACCCAAACCCTCCTTCCCCCAGCAGGTTGTGAGCTGAGAAAGCATCAGTAATCTGGTACAGTTCTTGGTATGTGAAGAAGCGGGAATTGCCCATGCTAATATCAGACATGCATGCTTTCAGTTTGGGACTCCCGGCGCTATAGTTTGTTTTGAAAGAAGGGTCCAACGATGATCCTACATTTGCGGAGGCACCTGAAGAAAAAGTGACAAAGATAGTAACGACTACATGCTGAAATTCGTCATGGCGAAAATGTTAGTATCACACAATAAGAGCTTCTATAGCGTTACTTTGTGCTGTGGTACTGCGGTACCTCTATAAGGAAGGACAGTTGAAAATGTGTTAACAGTAAGGAAGTTTGTGCTCATTTTACATTGTAGAGTGAGGAATAGAAGTAGGTGTGAAAACTGAAAAAAATGGCAGTAGTACAAGGGATGGGAGGAGTGCAGTACCTGATCCTGATGATGGGTGGTGAGAAGACAAGGGAGAAGTGGGTGACATGAATCCAGCACGGTAGCCATTATCCCTCCTACGCTGCTGCTTCTTCTTCTTGGTAGTGTACCATATAGCAGCTCCTAATAAGCTAAGCACAAGGATGGCGAGCACTGCACCGACAGCAATGGCAAGGTTGGGCGGTGAGGAGGAGGAGGAGGAGTTAGTGCGTCGAGGAGCAGCAGGGCTGGAGGATTTGTTGGAGCTGGGGTGCCTGGCCTTGTTGGGGTTGGCCGGGTCAGCAGCAGTGGCAGGTGTAGGCAGCAGCGGCGGAGACGGGTGGGGCTGGGTGTGGGTGGGAGTGGGAGTGGGAGACGGAGCAGAATAAGGGGAGGGAGCAGGAGGAGGAGGCGCTGCTGGTACTGGAGCAGTCGGAGGCGTAGTCGTGGTTGTTGTTGGGGGCAGAGGCGATTGCGCTGCTTGGCTTGGCGGTTTAGGAGGCGATGGTGAATTTCTGGGTGGCGGTGGTGGTGGTGGTGGTGGCGGTGGCGAGGCAGCAAGCGGTGGCGTTGCGGACGGTAGAGGTGGGGAGGCGGGCGGCGGGGAAGTGGGAGTGGTGTCGGCCGGCGTGGCATTGGGGTTGGAGGAAGAGGCTGCAGGTGCTAGTGGTAGTGAGGGGGAGGTGGCTGGCGTGGTGGCGGCAAGGCCAAGGGCGACTGACGGGGAGGAGGAAGAAGAAGGGGACGCCGCTGCCGATTTCGATTTGTTGGCCATGGCGGCGGACAAGAGAAACGATGGGAGCTCAGATCCAAACCCAGCGCCTTGCACTTGCACTTGCATCCATCATCATCATCGACCAATTCCTCTCCTCCTCCTCCTCATCTCATCTGCCTTGCCTTGTGAACCAACCAACCAACCCTCCTGAGCCCTCCTGAACCAAGGAAGGAAGGGAGCTCTCGAATCGAAACCCACCAAATTTATCTTAGCCCCAATCCAGGCCCCCACCCCAGCACCAGCAGGCAGCAGCACAAGAAGAAGAAGAAAGCGGGGGTGCCGTACGAGGGTGAGAGCGAGAGGTCAGTAGTACAGACTACAGAGAGACAGACAGTAGAGTAGGAGGAAGAAGAGACTGCTGCGCTGCAATCTGCTCTCACCACTTTCCCCTCCTCCTTCACAATTGGGAAAACTCGACTGAGATGTGATGCGACATCATAAAACATGGATGGTGCTCGTCACTGTATAGGTTGTGTTTAGTTCAGCGTAAAGTTTGGATTTTGGTTGAAATTAGAGATGATATGACTGAAAAGTCGTGTGTATATGATAGGTTGATGTGATGGAAAAGGACTGAAGTTTGGATCCAAACTTTAGACCTAAACACAGCCATAGTTAAGCACTTCTTCTTCGTACGGTCCTACTCCTACTCTACTCTGCAAATACTCCTAGGTGAATATTCACATGACAAAAACAGTGTTTAGTTCCACGTCAAAATTGAAAATTAGAATAAAAATTAAAATAAAGTAAAAATCATTTCTTTCAGAAAAAAACCCCAAATAGCATTTCAGTGAACACCCCTTAGTTTAGAATAGTATTTTAATGAATCACTTTGAAGGGATAGTATTCCAGCGAAACCATAGCAAAATCACAATTTTCTCCCTTTGGAATACTCTTCTGTCCTGCTTTCTTTTCTTTCCCCACTTTTGAGATGAGATGACATAGGCAAAAATAGGATTACGCAGCCAAACGATGTTATCAAATTTAGCAAGATACTTAAAACGAAGGGCCGATTCCGATTAGTAGATAGATGCGCTCGCGCTGGCGGCGCACAAAAACCACACCACAATTATTAGTTGTAACCACCAGCAGCAGGGCAGGCAAGAGTGCTGCTTCTTTGACTCAAAAGGGCACCATTAACTTAACAACGAGACAGAGAGAGAGAGAGAGAGAGGGGTGGGCTTGGCTATTTGTACCATTGCTGTTGCAGCTGGGGCCGCCCAGCCCATTCCATCTCTAGGAGTACCAACCTACTAGTAAACCTTATCCCATCCAATCCGTCATCTATCTATCTGCATATACTCACAAGAACTCTCGATCAGTCAGGTAATCAACTTCTTCATCCAGGCAAACAAGTACTAGTGCACAGCACATCACCATTGCTGCTTCAGTTGATTATTATCATCGCCATCGCCAGTCACTCTCTCTTGTAGTGCCCATGCAAAACACCACCAGTAGCATACATACTATATAGTACGGCAATAAGCAACTCGATGATGCATCATCAGAACAGGTCCAACAGAGGACTACTACAGGTGACTATTCTCAACAATTGTCGGATAATTAATTAATTAAAGATGACACTACTCAACCTCCGGATCTCCAAATACATAAACAAAAACCCATCAACCATGATTCCACTTATTGCTTGGTTAAGATGAATTGGTTCTACCACATACCGTCCTCCTACGCCAAAAAGGCTCTCACTCCACCACTGTCACCAGCTCAAACTCGATCAAGGACATGTTGTTATCCTCCTTCACTGTGAAATCAGCTGGGCTTTCAGCAGCTTTCACAATCCCCCACTTGTCCACCGCAAGCCGCATCAACCCCTTGAACATATCAATCTTGGCATTCCTCAGGTCAACACTAGCCCCAGCCTTCATTACATCCACTGCACGCAAGAAAGTGTTAGCGCTTCTTTAGGTTACATGCACACACTAGGACCAGAAACACCTCAGTTATATGTAAATAGCACAAAGTTGCAAACATTTTAGAGCTGGAAAAACAGCAGCACTTATGGTTGGACATCCAATGTAAGAAAACCAGGTTGTAGCTTTGGAGAACCAGGACTGAATAGCAATGACTGGTTACAGGGAAAACAAAAAACAACACATAAGTACATCTTATAATTATGAAATTAACATACAGTAAACATGACTTGCTCGCCAGTGTACAAGCTCAGTTTTCACCAAGGAATACATGCTCCTTGTGTGGGAAAATGAGTTGTCCCAGAACACGTAACCAATCTTATTAGTTTTATGACCGATATCTTTTTACAAAGTAATCGTTCTCATCCATTTAGCATAAGTTACACAAGTACCATTAATATTTGTGGCACCAATTAATACTACCATCATGGGTGAAAACTTGTAGTCAAGGTAGCACTTTAGACAGAAGAGCAGGCTTCATTTTGAGATGGAGATGGAGATTTGGGAGTAGCAAGTTATTATTATGTTAAAGGATAGCTGGTGAACCAGAAAAAAAATGTAGCAAAAGCCCTCCATCAATATATGTGGAACAATCTCCATGAGTTACAGCATCAACTTATGAAAAAGTAAGATGATGAGAAATGAATACAAAGGGAACTAATCATACAAGCATTATCACCGGTGCAGGTTAGGGTTGGCTATTGTGGGAATAATAAGACTTACTGTTACATATCTTTCATAAGCAAAATACGAGTATCAATGAAATGAATGAGTTGGAAAATACTAGTCTACAAGAGGAGTAGTAGATAAAAGAGAGGAGGAGGATATAGAAAGTAAAGTACCCTGGTCGTTCCTTGCGGTGAAGACAATAATGCCGGTTTCATCGCCGACGAGGCACTCGGCAATCCGCATGTGCCTGCCCTGAGGGCCTCCGCCCCTCTGAAGGACCATCTTGGAGTCGACGACCTTGAGGAGAAGGTTGTGGCCATGGGTCCCAGGGCGGAGCTGGTCGACCTTGGTGAAGCTAGGCTGCCTGCGAGCGCCGGAGTCCGCCATGGGGGGAACCTGCAACCAAACAATAATAATACTATTATTATGAAGTCGTCAGGTCAGGTCAGGTCAGGTGAGGTGAGGATCTCGCCGGATCGGATCGGATCGGATCTGACCTGATCTGATCTGATCCAGAGGCGGGCGGGATCTGCATGAATATGAGTGTGAGATTGGATGATGGGAGAGCAAGGTGATGATCGATACCTGGATGAAGGGATGCGGCCGGGGAGGAGGAGGACGACGGCGACGGCGAAATTGCGGGCGGAGCTGAAAGCGCAAGGTGGGTGGGGTGGGGGATTTTATCTCTATCTATATCTAGTACAGTATCTAGTCTAGGAGTAGTGTATATCTTCCTCTTCCATAGACCACAGGAGCGGAGGGAGTAGCCGTCTCCCTCCGTCTGTCTACTCTAGCCCCCCGTCGCTTCCTTCCTTCCTTCCACGTGCCCTCGGGCCACCCCTTTCTCCTGCCGGCATATCTCATCCGTCCATCCTCCTACCTGCCTCGCGACATACTCCCTCATATTTAAAAAAAAAAAAAAAAAAAAGAGACAAACCCTGGTTTCCGTGTTAACGTTTGACTGTCTTATATAAATTTTTTTTGTAATTAGTATTTTCATTGTTGTTAGATGATAAAACATGATTAATACTTTATGCGTGACTTATATTTTTAATTTTTTTCATAATTTTTTAAATAAGACGGACGGTCAAATGTTGGACACGAAAACCAGGGTTTGTCTTTTTTTGGACGGAGGAAGTAGTACTATTTTGTAGATGCACACGACCACCACATTTTATGGACGTTTATCTATGTGTCACTTTTTAAGATATGGCAAGTAATAATTTGACATTTGTTGTTTTATGACATGTGGATCTTCTCGTGTGTCTATAACATGTGGGTTCAGTGATAAATCATTTATAACCACTCGTAAAAGTGGTAAATAGTTAATTATTTCACACGAGGATAAGTATGATGATGGATGCACATGACAAAATAAGCAGATCAATATACCAAAAAAAACAAACAGTATCGAATATAGCACTTAACTATTTTCAAAAACAGTATGTGTCACTTTTTGAAAAACGTATCATCATTCGTCTTATTTAACTATTTTTGCAAAATAGAAAAAATCAAGTCATACTTAAAGAATATTTAATAATAAATCAAATCAAATAGTACATTTGTTTTTAATAAGACGAATGATCAAACGTATCTCACCAAACGGAAGGAGTATAATCAAAGATACTTCACTTTACTCCAACCAAACGCAAATACATATACATACAAATTCAACTGCGCTTAGCCATGCCAAAATGCACGAGTATTTTGTTTGCAACATCGTTCCTTCAGCTTGCTTTACAACAAAATTTGAGCCTATGAATTGAACGAATGACGACGAATCCTTTACAACAGCGGACTCAACTCTCAAATTCGAGCTCCCTCTACATACATACAAGAAACAACAAACACCATGGAATCCAATTACCAACTGCCAGCAGCAACAATCTACTTGAAGAATATGCCCTTCCTTCTTCCTTTACTCTTCTCAACTCCCTGCAAAACACACACGCATTTCCTATTTTATTATAACGACAGCACATTATTAATCTCTCAATAGAAGAGATGCAAAACCAAAGTGACTTTCCCAATCCCCTTAAAAGTCTCAGACTTGATATCGACCAATAGCAATAGGTGTGTCATGCTGTCATATCAAACAAACCACCACCTTGTTTTTGGTCATTTTCAGTTATATATGCAGCAAACTACATTTGTTCTAGGTATCATCTCATGCGACTATTATGTGGGTTGCGGTGCAGCTAAAAGCCAGTTATCTGCAGCAGCCACAAATGATACCCTACCCTCAACATAAAAAATGTGGAACATAGCATGTACCACTGTTATGGCTAGGTTGCAGGTGGTGGTTTCTGGTCGGCCCTTACTAGGCACTTCCCACTCTAACAAACTTGGGATTGTAAACTAACCATCAATCCTTGAGAATCCATGCTCCGTGATTAACTAACAGAGTATGCACTTCCGCATAGCAGACACAAATCAAAAGACAATCCAAGATATCACTAATACAGTGTCACTAGTACAAGAAACAACCAAACATGTCATGCTTGACAGTTCAACGAGATAAATGAGCTTGTACCTTCATTCTGAACAGCCTCAAGATTAGAACAATGGTATCTCGTGATCTGGAAAATTCAAATACACAACATTTTGTCATGAAGGCACAAATAATTGGGGTTAAATGCAGTCACAGTAAAACAGGACATAATGACCACCAAGAACAAATTGTTGAGTGCAAAGCTGATTTTAAGTTGTGGGGTCTGTAATCATTGGGACGGAACAACAAGCTAATCCTGGTGTCTTTTAGTCCTATCAAGTGCAGGTGCAAAATAAAGGGCAAGATATAACATATACCAAGGGCAGCTCGATGTATAAAAAAACAAACATATACTACTAACACAGATGTGGCTTAGTATGAAACTCACGGCGCATTCTCTGCAGGCTTGAGATTGTATTCAGCACCATCAGCAGCCAATATAGAAAATTCAGTAGGACGCCCATATGGGATATTGATCTGGAAAATTAGAAAAAAGATTATGTGCAGATAATGGAAACAGAAAATTCTGTTCAACAGAATTGGCTATATTGGAACATTAGAGAACCCAGAAAGTTTAAAACGAATAATGCTTGCTACCTCTGGTCACAGAAAGTGTAAATGTTACTGCTTACGGCTTCAGGCTGCAGTTTTTGACAGTGACTCGTACCATACATGCAAAACGTACTAAGACTACCATTGTGGAAGTGCCTTTTCAATATAAAATGCCGATGCAAATATGATGCAGCTAATCATTTATAAAGATGCTGTTAATGAAAGTTTAAGGGTCAGTTTGCAGCGGTGGTTCTCTGTGGTTTGCCTATATTTAAACTGTTGTGGAAATTGTACATTGTAGTTTGTCTGAGAAATCAGATTAAGGTTAGACAACTTTTATTTTGTTTCTCAAACACTAATTCCTTTCTTCCATGCAAAAACAACTAAACAACCTAGATCGGAATTTCGGAAAGGAAGCAGTAAGCCAAACACCAAAATTTCTAAAGCAATTGCGCCATATACAATTATTCGTAACCTACTAACCTCAATGTCGAAACAAACCTAAAAGATATATCACAAATTTATAAAGGCACCCTTTTTCTAACTGGCATACATTCAGAACAGTAAATTCAAAGACAATGATTTCTAGGACATACAGCAGTGGCTTGCTGGAATTTTTCTGTAATAACAACACCACGCTGGCCATTACACTTAATGCTGTAACCTTCCCTCTTTATTGCCAATACAGCTGGTTCCCACATATCTAGAAACCTAACCTGCAAGATTGATAGTCCAATGGTTATATGACAACAAAAGAAGTGTCGTGAGAATGATTGACATATCAATATAAAAAGGAAATATAACATACAGGCAGCAGAACTTCATAGGATACATGCCCAATTGAAAGAATTTTCTTGATGAGCTCCTTTGTTTCAGGATCTGCATAAATGATGATTATTCATGTAATATTAATTAGAAATATGCCAAAAGAAAATACCTTCCACTTCTCTATTACGATGGTGGTTGTTTTGTTTCTATGTTGCAGCTAGAAACAACCATCATGCAACTAAAATTGTCCTAGAATTCTTTCAAGGAGGCACAGTGATAAAGTAATTCATCATCTTTTGAACAAAAAAAATGTATCTGATACAAACCATTTAAGCTGCCCACTAAAAGAAAACAAATATCGTGTCAGCAAACTCACCACAAGTAATCTTTTTTTGTTCATTGGCATAAACCTTCACGATCTCCCCCTATAATACAGAAAAGTACAAGGCCACAGATCAAATCAAATGATTCCAGCATCCTACTGAAAGTAACAATAAGCAATCATTCAAATCAGCAAAGAGTTCAACCTGGGCACCTAGCTAATCCACTAATGGATAGGGAAGCCAACCCTAACCATGCTAAGTGTTAATTTTGTAACCAATAAAGGACATGTCCTATATAAGTGCACTGCAATTGCACTTCTTACTATTGCAAATGGCAGTAAAGATCCGCTCGTTTGGTTTTCAGAGTGGGAATATCGTGTCACACATTTGCTTCCAATTTACTAAATATATGAGATAGATAACAGGAAGTCACATAAGTGCAGGAAAAGCAAGTTGGAGTGGTGCTCTTTATCTGATTCTGAGAAGTGAAAGAAAATACAGGTCAAGCTATTGATTCCAAAAGTGCGAGAGATAAAAGCTGCCACATTGAAGTGATCAGCGCAAGACAGAGGGGATTAACCTTTCTTTTCCGGTCATCTAGAGGTTGGACTTCAATGGCTAGTAAAGAGTCCACATCATCAGCAGTAACTAAATAAGAAGGCTGCTTTGCACCTACAACAGGGAACAAAAATGCCATTTCAATCATTTCATGTCATCAAAAAATGCAACAAAATGCCTCTTAGAAGCATGCTTCTCTTGTATGATCAAGTGAAAAGGAATACCTTCTATGTAATTTACTGATCCATCCTCCAAATGCCGTACCCACTGTATGCACGAAAAGAAATTGCAAAATGGAACATTGTAGTGAGCTAAGATCAAATTCAAAATGGTGAACAAATTTGATGGTATATTGGAATGAGGAAAACAGTTATGAAGCACACCTCAAAATTACAACTTGTGGTCCCATTGATAGAGTAGCCACTTGCTTGAAGCTCTCTTCCAGGAAAAGCTTCACCTGTGATTCGTAGCCCTTCTATGGCTGGTAGTGGGTCATCATCTGCAGCTGTTTATTCATGAAAAATATGTTTTACAATAAGAGCCGAAGAAATACTAAGAAGAATATTCAATAAATATAATATATATAAATATGTAACACCTTCAGAGAAAGAAGAACTAGGCTCTTCAAGGACAGTAGGAAGATAAGGGTATGGCGGGTTCGCATCATCAACACCAGATGCCAAATTAGGTGAGCCCTCCGGACCCCATTGTGCAGGAGGTTCTTGTGAAATATGTGTTTCAGCTCCCTCCAGATTTTCTGGGACATCATTCCTAACGAGGTCCTTGAATGACGGATTCTGATTCTTGGATTCAAAGTTAAATCGGACAGCACGAGAATCATGTTCAGTTCCTTGAGCTACTACATCCTTCTTAATTTGGTTGCTGTAAAAAAAACAGATTGGGCATGGTAAGATATCTACTTAGCCAATTTGACTATCTGATTATTCAAAAATATTTGACCATCAAAGCGCATTGCTACATTTATGTGTAACAGAAAAAAAAAACACAAATTACACAATGGCAAACCATATCTTGGCCCATGGTGGGATATGACCCTAGTATTCCGAAGGCATGAAACTCTCTGTTATTTGCAAAGTGGGTGCCTTAATAAGCAACTCATCGGCACATGTTGTTTTCACTTCTTCAGTTGACAGTACTTGAAGGCGACATTTTACAAACAAATCCTATAGGCTACACCAAAAATATGTGGTTTGCCACAGGGATGCATGCTTAGAAAAAGGGAAGTTAATACTGAAATAAAGTTACGAGGATAATAGAAGTCAAGAACTGCAAAGGGAAATGCAAACCCATGTAATAGTTCGGTTTGGCAAATAAAAGGAAGCACAAACTATGGTGATAGAGTTAGAATGAATTTAATAGAACTTAGGGAGCTGTACTCTTGATAGACAAATAACAACCTGCTTGACGGAGAGGTGGTTCCAACATTTTCATGCTCTGTATTTACTGCAGTAACCTCACTTGGGATAGCCTGATGGTTCTCATTCCCCAACAGATCCCAATCACGTCTAGCACGAACAGGAGAGGACATAGGAGATTGTACATGAGAATATGCTTGCTGGGGCACAACGTCAAGGTTGGCTTTGCTCTGCGGAATTTGAGAAGTTAGAACATGCAGCACTCAAAGAGTAAAGGACAAAAGAGATTAAAGAGTCATACAGTGGTAACTATTGCATTTCCAGGAGGATGAGAAGGCGACTGCACAGGAATATTTGTACTGTTTGAAGATTCAGCTCGCCAAGGTGTAAGCTGGTATTGTGAAGTTAGAACATGCAGCACTCAAAGAGTAAAGGACAAAAGAGATTAAAGAGTCATACAGTGGTAACTATTGCATTTCCAGGAGGATGAGAAGGCGACTGCACAGGAATATTTGTACTGTTTGAAGATTCAGCTCGCCAAGGTGTAAGCTGGTATTGTGATTCTTTCAGTTTCTCCTGCACCATCCAAATTTGCAAAGAATGCAGCTTCATTTTTCTATACAAAAATATCAGCGATAAGCTGTGCAAGAATAAAAAGCACACTACTAGCCAGGCTGTGAATGTATGCTCACAACCCAGGCTTCTCTTACAAGCTATTATATATAAAAGCAATGAAATTTAATCAATTGGCACACCTCAGTAATAGCGAGTTTCTCTTGCAAATGCTTAAACAGGACCTACAAAAAGAAAAATAAGTGTTTAGTGAAAGGTCAACTTCAACTAGGTAAGGAACAAGATCAAACCCACTCGCGTACCTTTCCAACGATTATTCCCCACAAGAACAAAAATATGCAGCGATGCGCAGTAATATTACAATATTGGCATTAAAACAAAAATAAAGAAAAAGGATAGCTTGCTCTTATCCCACCTGACAAGAGGTCTGCATGGAGTGGTTCCATGTTTGTCGTTAAGACAATTCATAAAAGATCTTATGTTAGAGAAGATATTTGTCTTTTATTTGTTAAACATTTTTTTATATTTAAAAAACTTCAGATCATAGAGAATCGCTATTGAAGATAATATAGATTTTTTGGTGAAAACTTGGGGCTTAATCAAGAACAAACAAGGATATAATATTATCAAGTGTGCATAAGAGAGATGGCACATACCTTCAGATTGCTAACAATTGATTGAGCATCAAGAACAGAAGGCTGAAGGTTATATTCTGTCAAAAGAGGCAATAAAGAAGATACAAAAGTGGATCTCTCCTGATGTGCTGCCTATGAAGTAACAAAAGTAGAATTATATGTTAAATCACCAAAATTAGACTATGAACAATTCAGGAAGATAAAGAAAATCCATTGCATCATGTGTGATCAGAACCTTTACTCCTTCAGAGAAACAAGTAAGAGCCGAAAAGAACCACTTCTTCTATTTTATGGGCGGTTGCTACGATGTAGGTTGCACTATAACTTTGTTTACATGCATATACACTGAACAATCTACTTCCAATTTTAGGATACTTTATGTAGCAGAAAGGTAGTTCACCTGATATACGCCACAGATTACATCAGAAACTATAGCTATATGGAAAACAGATGCATCGGAATGGCTTCAAAAATGTGTACTTGGTGAAAACTAGAGCATGACCATTGAGAATGTGATTCTGCACTCCGAATTTAGAGAGATATTATATTAGCAATATAAATTACCTGTAAGGCATATGTCAGACGGATATTTTCTTCAATAATGTCTTGTCTGTAGGATAAAGCTTTTGATGCAGCATCAACCAAATCTTGTTGCTGCTGATCGAATGCCTGAAAACAGATGCATTGTAAAATGGTGTTGTACTCCAAGAGATTTTTCAATACCTGATAAGACAAAATACTTACCATTCGCATGTATGCAATGCGTTTTTCCAAAACATGTTTCTCGTTGAGTATTTGTGCTTCCTACCAAGAAACATAAGCTGTCAAATACCTGGGAAAGGAGTAGAAAAAAGAATGTAGTGAATCTTATTGTGCATAGCCACCTTCACAGAGTAGTCAGCAAGATGCCTTCTGAGCTGTGCGATCTCTTCTTCATGTTCTTTAACCTTAGCAAGAAGATCCTGAATAAGGAAATACCTTCATCAGAGAACAGCACAGCAGATGACATGTATGCCAGTGGCGGACAAATAGAATTATGTATACCTGTTTCCACATGATGGTAGAGTTTGCCTCTGAAGCAGGCAATAAGCACTGTCCAGGTAGATTGAACTTAGGATCATACTCTCCTTCTTTGCGATGCCTGTAAGGAAAGGTGTATTATTTTCCTTAAAAGAAAAGGAGCAGTTGTCAGGGATGGAAAATGCTGGCAGTGAGGTACCTAGTTGGAGACAGGGAGCGAGATGACGGAGTAGAGAGGTGCGACGGCACACCACTCTCGGGCGCACTCTGCTCCCCAGATAGTTTCCTGGGCATTCCATTAGACTGGTCGGTATCTAGGTACTTTAGCTTGATGGCATCGTGCAGCATTTGGTCAGTGTGGTGAAAGAGTCCATTGTGCTGATCAGCTAGAGCGGTCCTGGAATTGAGCGTCGAGGAAGTGGTACCGAAGCATGTTGAGGTCCCATGGGGAGAAGTTGAAAAGGTGTCGGCAAGAGAAGTGGGCTTGGTAGCCTCTGACCTCTGGCAGAGCAGCAGATGAATGCAAATCAATACTAGTACCTCCGACGAAGTAGTTAGTTGTGCGATGCGGATGTATAAATATTGTAAGGTGAGATTCGGGTGGAGAAGAAGAGACGGAGAGGAAAAGGGCAGATCGGGGAGCCGCTTACGAATCTGTCAAGCTCTCGCGTCTTGAGCATGAGCTCGTCCTTGAGGCGGCTGTTCTCCTCCAGCTGAGAGAGAGAGAGAGTGAGTGAGGGGGAGGGGGCAGAAAAATGTAAAATGAAATCGTAATGGGATAGGATACCTGCTGCCGGATGGTGGCCTCGGCGTCCTCCACGGCGCGCATCACCTGGAAGAGGTTGTTGTTTGCGCTGTCGGAGTCGGAGACCGCGACGGCGGCGAGCCTCCTGCCGAGCTCGTCGGCGTCGGCCATGGCCCCCACCACCACCACCAAGCTTGTGGATTCCAGAGATTGGTCAGACTACGATAAGGGAAAGAGGAATTATACCGACGGCGGCGGTGCGAAGGCGGCACACGGGCGGGGGAGGGGAAGGGACGCGCGGCAGCGACGACGGTGAGGATGGGGGGCGGCGGCGCGGCCGGGGGAGGGCCAAGATGCGGCCCGAACAACACGACACAGCCTTCTTCTTTTTTTTTTCTTTCTTTCTTTCTTTTTGGGCGATATGAAAGGCAAATTTGCTTCCATCCAGGCCATCTATACTTCAATCAACGGTTCCATTTCAGTGACTTACTCCATTTTAGCAGCCAGCCAATTAACTAGTAATAGAATTTACTCTCTCAAAAATATTCAAGAAAACAAACAATCAAATACAACTAATACCTCCCTCGCCTTTTGGAGCAACTTAAAGAAAAGATAAAATCAAGAAATTGCAATTTTAGTGCAAGAATAATCCTTCGTTTATACAATAGCAAAATAATTATCCCACCTCTGTATTAATCATCCACCAACTCTCTTGCTAAAAGCCCAAAAAAACTTTTCTTTTCAAAAAAATAAATTATCTTCATTGTACAGTAGTATTTTATTAAAACAAAACTAATAGGCAGAACTGATCCTACGAGGAATAGATGTTTATGGAGCATGTGGCTAAGATTAAAATCATGTCGGATGGAAATGGTGGGTAGTTTTAGTATTTAGATTGGAATGATAAAGGTGGTTAATTTTCATGGGATATGCTATTGTAGAGGATCCTATTTATAAACAACTGCAATATGATATCTTACGGGTATCAAATTTGGTATCAGGTTGTGACAGACCTAGTACATGGATCTGTTTTAGTTGTATATAAATCATAATAAAGAGGGCATGCACACAATCAAACAATACATAAATTACCTCCTCCAACTTTACTCTCACCCAATGCATGCCTATCAGAAGCTACCTGAACTCTTTTGGCATCATCACCACACACCTCAACATGTCACCCCGCAAAATCCTTTCCTCATATTTCATTTCTGATCGCTGACCTCTCTTGGCATCATCACCACACACCTTGAGATGTCTCCCCGCAACCTTATTTTCTTCTATTCTGTTTATGATCGCTGACATGGCGGTGCCATATTGACATGCTACCCCTGTGGGAGGCTTGGAAGAAAAAGACAAGCGGTGACATCAGCTCATGGTTGCTTCAAGTTCTAGCCTCTTGGTGTTCATGTACGACTGCCTCGTCCAGCAAAGCATCAAGGTGAAGCTGTTGCCGGTGTGTGCCCACATCTATCACATCAACATGAGTGGTAATTGGGGCAAACGCCAACGAAGAAATCAGCTAAGAGCCAGATTCGAGGAGGCGTTGGCTTGACGAATTAGTAACAGCAAGGTGCGACTACGACGGAGGTGAGAGCTGTGGCTCAAACTTAGCACATCGTTGTGGATGAGGTGACACCGCCCAGAGGATAGGATCCCGTCCTCTAGCATTTCCGTAATTTTAAAAGTGTACCGTTATTTTTAAGGAAGTAATATAATGAAGTATTTCAGTTTTATTGACAATGTATTGCAAATGATAAAACAATGGAAGTCTAGCATTTACGTGTATATATAGAGATTTTCATGTGCCAATCAGATCAATTGATAAAGTTTGAAACAATGCATGCATGGTAGATCATGGCCTGAATAGAATAGCATATTACTACTATATACATCTATAAATATGCAGATGATGATGAAGTTGCGAGGGGTGAAGAAGGGGCAAGCCAATCTGATAGCGAGGGGCTTCTGCGAAGGTCGGCTGCTGGCGAGGATATTGCCGAGTCCGAAGAAGAATCATCGGAGGCGTCGGAGTGGTGGTTGTTGTTATCGTCGTCGTTGCCGCGGCCTCCTGAACGGAACGTGGACGCCGACAGGCTGCAGCAGCTGGAGTTGCATTGTGCCGATGCTGACCGCCGTGTGCAGTTGCTAGCAATATTATTTGCACCGTCATCATCGTCATCTTCTGCCGCCGCCAAGTAGCAGCTTGAGTTGCATTGCTGCGCCGATGCCGATGCGCTATCTTCTTGTGCTGATGCTGCCTCCTCCCTGGTCATCATACTCATAGTGGTATCATTATCTTGTGGTCGCTTGATTTCCAAGTAGCCGCTGGCAACGAGCAGGACGACTACGACGGTGGCGACGGCGGCGAGACTGGAGGCACTGACCTCCGCCGTCATGCGCACCACCGCGTCGGCTACCACTCTTGCAGCCTGCTCCAGCTGCTGCTGCATCATCGTCTCGTCGATCGATCGTCCGTCTACGTAGTACGAGCACTCGTGAGATCGATCGATCTGCTTAATTATATATTTTGGTACCCTAGCTAGCTAGCTACTCTTCTTTAATTATTATGACTTATCTTATCTACGGTATAGTATATTTATATATGGAGTAGTAGTAGTAGTTATACATTATTTATACGATGATCCGACCCGACTCTCAATCGAGAAGCCCAAGATTCGTTCCTTGATACGCGGCTAGCTAGTTACATGCCTGTCTTATCTCATCACGTATATAATAGCCATTATATATATCTTCTGTTCAACATAATTAAGATCCAACATGGCAAAATAGAAGTAACGGAAACAACAAATTTAATTGGAACTAGTATAGGTGTGCTCATAACCAAATTTGATTTTTTTTAAAAAAAAATTGTAAAAGTGAAATTTAAACTTGCATATTTGTTTAGTGATATATCACATATTATTTCTATGTTATTAGAACAAATATTTTTTAATTATTTGGATGACATGCAAAGAAGCGAGTAGACATCCCCTCGAGGGACTAAAAGGGTAATATTGTACTTTTACATCCCTATTACACAAGATGATAACATAGATGGCATATAGGGGAAGAACAAATTTTCGATGGCATATAAGGAAACTCGTGAACTTTAATTGGCAAATAAGAAATTTTCTCTTTAAATTTTGGTTGCGGCTTAGAGCATGACCCTAACACCAATCCCTTAATCTCGTGTTTCAAGCAAAAATCAATCTACAAAGGTAGCTCTAAACTCATTCCCAAAAATACTCATTCCCTTCTCCTTAAATCTAGCTTTCCACAAGTTGGGAGAGGCAATCGCTCCAATTGCCAAGTTCGTGCATACCAAGAGGAGGAGTTGCACACGGGAGTACAAGAAGAGGTCCGATTTTGTTACGAAGTTTCTCGCATGACTTTTTTTTTGAGAAGTTAAATTTGACTATGTTGGGAGGGGATGATATTTTTATCCCTTGAATTCCATTAGAGATTCTCATACAAAAAATTTTAGGGGATTGAATTTTAGCACTTTGTTGGTGATGCTCTTATGACGCAATAAGCGGATGATGGGAGCTCAACATGCTATCTTCTCCGCATATAAATAGGGGAGTCTGGAAGTTGTTGATAGGAAGATATAACAATATTAGGGATTTAGGGGCGGATACTGAGCTAGCTCCGTTTGACTTGTTAACCTTAGATAACTAAAAGCTTAGCTCAGTTCAGCTCACGAGCTTGTTCGTTAGGCTCATTAACGCATTTATATCACCTTTATATTTTTAATTTACCATTTATCATATATAAATTTAATAATAAACATTAAATAATAGCGAAGATATGGTAATTAAAGGCTAAATCTATGGTTAAGAAGCACTAAGTGAAGATATGGTGATATGTGGTACCATAATGAGCTAAATGAGCAGCTCACAAGCTGACTCGTTAAGCTCACTAGCTAAAGCCTAGCTTGGTTCGACCCATTATGACTACGAGTTCAAGTAGATCCAAGCCGATCCAAACCACAAGCTTTAAGCTTTTTCTCCACCCGTGTATATGACGCATTCAAAAGCATCTCATGACAACCCATATAAAGAGAAGCTCTTACCATATAGTATCTATAGTGGCCTCATTTGCTAGTGCTATTGTAGCTTTATTGCTACTGCGACTATAGTACCAACAATACAAAATGAACTAATGTTGTTGCAGCTAGCTACGCCAAGCATGGCCATGATCTCTCGGTCGGCGTGGCCTCTATGCATTAACTTATAAGTTCTAAGCTGCTCCATGAAAACTCTTACCCCTTGTCATCTCACATCTTTTATGTTCTCCTTTGCTTCGATGGCTCACCATCGTCGACTTGGCTACAAGTTCCTGCCCCTATTGACATGCTGGCCAAGCTCCCAACTCCACCGTCTTTGTTTTCCGCAAGCTACTACTCTTCGAGGTGTACCACATCTACTAGTTTAACCGCCGGAGGGGGTGTATTCTAGTTGGGGTTGCGGATCTGTTGAAAATGGGATGCAAATTGGGCCATTCTGGCCTAACCTATTTCTGATGTGTCAGACTGTCACATTTATATAGAGCACCACCCTACGCGTGATCAGGAAAGGAAAAAATAAATATTTCCATACTATAACTCTAGAATAGTATATTTTTAAAGATAGAAATATGTTTTGTTTTTTTTAGAAAAAAAGGTTGAGATATCATGTCATTGTGAAGCAACGAACAAGCAAAGAAGGTGAGGTGGGGTTCAAATCGGATGTATGGGTTACGTGGCTTAGTATTTTGCACGAACACGACACGATCACGAGACTGACTTGGGTTCTCTAAGCTTACCTTGTTGGCTTCCCCACCTTCGGCTCATCACCGAGACCGAACCCAAAAAACTGAACTCCGTCAGTAGTTCGGTCATATGATCTCCAAGACCAAGATATATTCGTTGAGTGTGATCATCTTACGTTGTGGACTGAAGTAAACAAAATGACCAACCCAACCCAACTACCACATCCTACACTGGACGCTGCTTGTTATCGTGCTAGGTGTTGCTTGCACCCTGGAAAGTTGGTTCGCATCTTGCCTTCATCTAGTCCTTCACTAGGCCAGGCCTCTGTGCATTCTCCTAGCAGTCTTGGTTATCTCCTACGCAGATGGCAATTGAAACAACCAAATAAAACCAGATCTGGCTGGAGTTGTGGAAGGACGTGGCCACAGAGGTATAGATGGCCATAAGGCCCGCCCGGCACGACCCGCCTTAGGCATGTGCTAGGCACGGCCCAAGGCAATCGAGTCGGCACAGCACGGTCGGCACTTCGGGGCGCGCCGTGCCTATCCATGGGTTGCACCTCAAGCCCAAGCATGGCCCATCAGCGGTTGGTCCATGCCGTGCCTGCACGAAGGCATAGGCGGCCCTGCCTTCTTTGAAATAAGTCTATTTCCCCTCCCTCATCTTTGGGTTGTGAAATAAGTCTATTTTATGTCCCTACTCTTTGGACCGTGCATATAATACATCTATTTTTCCTCCCTATTCTTTGTGCTGTGCCTTGCACATGGTTAAAATTAAGTCTGTTTCGCATCCCTGAACTTCGTGCCGGGCCGTGCCGGCCCAGCGTGCTGAGGTAGCAGCCCAGGCACGACACGGCTATCGGGCCGTGCCGTGCCTGGGTCGGGCCATATGGCCATCTATACGCGGAGGGGACACCTTGGATTCCACCAGCCTAGCAAGTCCCAATTGATACGTCGGCTAGATCCCCAACTCCGAAGTTATGTTCCCCTTATGTTATACTCCCTCCGTTCCAAAATGTTTGACGCCGTTGACTTTTTTAAACATGTTTGATCATTCGTTTTATTCAAAAAAATTAAGTAATCATTAATTCTTTTCATATCATTTGATTCATTGTTAAATATACTTTTATGTATGCATATAGTTTTACATATTTAACAAAA
The DNA here is from genome assembly GCA_009805545.1 of Oryza longistaminata. Lineage (NCBI taxonomy): Eukaryota > Viridiplantae > Streptophyta > Magnoliopsida > Poales > Poaceae > Oryza > Oryza longistaminata. The sequence continues at coordinate 240,016 of CM020182.1, forward strand.
GTTTTTGAATAAGACGAACGGTCAAACATGTTTAAAAAAGTCAACGACGTCAAATATTTAGGGACGGGAGGTAGTATTAACAATCGTTGAGATGTGTTGGTTTTATTCGTCTAGCCCAACTGACCGTGACCTATTCTGTTGCCATCTCTATGCAAGATACAACCAGTTCTCTGTTATCCAATGAGAAAAGGAAAGAAGTATTTTCTTTGAAGGTAGGAAAATCTTAGCATTTTTGCAAGGAAGGAGTGAGAGAAGGAGGTTCGGTTCGGATCGGATATAGTGCAGCAGCATATAGGAGAGAGAGAGGTACGTGGTTGAGCAGTGTTTGTGTTTGGCACGTCCACGACAGCACGAGACGGGTTGGGGACTTGGGGGGTTGAAGAAGCCAAGCCAAGCTCTCCTTGGTTGGCGCGCACGTACGTTCGCTTCGCTTCGATTCGATGGCCACCGGTGACCCAAACCCTACCACCACTCCGCCGTCGCAGCTGCTGCAAGGTCTGATTCTTGATTCCCCCGCACATATCTGATTCTTGATTTGATTGGAATTTGGAATTTGGAAATTTGGATTGGGTGGTTTGACTGACTGGAGTGGTTGCAGGAGCAGATCCCCAACCCCAATCTCAGCAGGATGCCGCCGCCAACGCCACTCCGGCGGCCGTGGCCGTGAGAGAGGATTATGTCCAGAACGCCGTCAAGTTCCTCTCCCACCCCAAGGTCAGGGGCTCCCCCGTCCTCTACCGCCGCTCCTTCCTAGAGAAGAAGGGCCTTACCAAGGACGAGATCGACGAGGCCTTCCGACGAGTCCCCGTAAGTATCTCATCTCATACTCATACCCCCTTCTTTCTTGGGTCTTTCAGTTTTGCTACCGCTAAATTGCTTGCCCTCCTACACTACAGGATCCGCAACCCAGCGCTACTGCTACTGCTACTGCT